>OMLC01100063.1:0-18081 GCA_900302585.1 Regalecus glesne
ACACACACACACACACACACACACACACATATATATATATATATATATATATATATATATACATATATATATATACATACATACATATATATACATACATACATACATACATACATATATATATATACACATATATGTGTATATATACACATATATGTATGTGTGCAAGTTGGTCACTGACTGCACAGTCAGTGGTAATGAGTACTATTCAGAGGACTAGGAAATATTTGCAATCACAGCACTGTAAGAATATGACAGATGTACTCTGTACAGATATTACTCTGTGCCAAGGGACCCGATCCTCGGCTGCTGAGTCAGTAGGGACTTTGTCAGCTTGGTGGTACAGGGGCCTGATGACTCCCAGTTTATACTCTCAGCAGGCGGGGAGGGAGAGAAATCTCACATTTAAAAAGGTCCTGGTTAAGTGTGGTTACCCAAATTAGGCTTTTTGTTAAAGCTGGGGAGTTTTGAACAGTTGAGATGCACATTTTCCAAACATCGCATCTTAATGGCTTTCAAACCCCAAAACACACCGTGTCAAAAGTTAGTCCACCCAAAGGATCAGGTTCCTTGGCACAGAGTAATGTAGTGTACACTGTTAAATGCCAGGAGGACTACAGTGACTTGTATATCGGGGAAATCAAACAGACCCTGGCCGAGAGGATGGCGCAACACAGGAGAACTAACACGTCCGGCCAGGACTCTGCGGTCTACACCCATCTACAGGCTAGTGGTCACTCTTTCAAATAGGATGATGTTCACATCCTTGATAGGGAGGAACGCTGGTTTGAAAGGGGTGTTAAAGAGGCCATTTATGTCAAGAGGTAACGACCTTCCTTGAACAGGGGTGGTGGCCTGAGAGTACATCTGTCTTCTTGCAATGCTGCGATTTGCAAATATTCCCTAGTCCTCTATGAATAGTACCCATTACCACTGATTGTGAAGTCAGTGACCAACTTGCATGTGAAACTAGCCTTTGAGAATCAAACAGTTTGACCTAACGAAGGTCTATTTGGGATCAAAAATGTGTAATTATTAATCATTTGTGGCTTAGAGTAATTGTGCAGACACTACCCTCCCCCCTTTTCCATTGATGAGGCTCTGATAGTCTTGTATCTATGGGATGTGCACATAATTACTTCAATGAGCATGTTGACCAAAGTTCCAGATGAACATTCCACTCTTTATCTACAGTACATAAAATCCCCCTCCCTCTGGCAGATTCTGTATGCACGTGATGTGGATCAGAGAAGTACCACATTTGAAAAGTCCCTCCATATGGGCAAGGAGTTCCAGAGACGGGCCAAAGCCATGATACTACGTGCTGCTGTGCTGCGCAACCAGATCCATGTCAAGGTACAGCATGCAACACCATTGCTGTGGTTGTCTACATGAATGGCTCAAAGTTTCACTTTTCCTGAGAATAGCAACTTAGTTTGGAGAACCAAATCTTGACTAAAGGATCATGCACATCTCCAGTTTTTTGTAGACAGGTGTATTGAATGGAATATCCATAAGCAAGAAAAGAGATATTTGGAGATATTGCATTTATATGTCCACCCGAGTGTTGGGAAATAGAATTATCTGTGCAATAGAATCGAAAGGTGGTTTGCCTAGTTTTGCACAAGTCTATTGATTTCTTGAAAAGAGTCCATCTTGAAGCAGATCGATTAATTTAATAATTACAAGTGAGAATGGTACAATTATCAGGATAGGATGAGCTCAAATCTTATGAGATTTAAATTCAATCCATGATCATGAGCTAAAATCCTTTTTAAGATTTGCGCCCATCCTATCTGGATTATCGCACCCTTCTCACTTGCAATAATAATAACAATAGGTTTGCTCCAAGATTAACTCCTTTTAAGAAATCAATGGATTCATGCAAAACCAGGCAACCACATTTGATTTTTCTGATGAAGATGCACAGATAATTCCACTTCACACTGGTTTGGACATGAATCTCTTCAGATGAGTTATATGGCAGATACATCTCCCATAAAGTTTATTGCAAATAAAAGGCCTGTGTGTAGGAGTTCTCTTCTCTTGAGTTTGGACAACCACAAATGCTGATTGATCCTAAATAAATAAATACACAGAGACTATCTTCATATTCCCATCCAGGATTTTTGTAATGCTCAATTTAAATCTTCACTATCGGAAGTTATCAGACTTAGCTTAAGGAAGATGGAAAGCAGCTCCACTGTAGGGATCGGGATCAAATATTTCCTCAAGAGCCTCCTGGCATCATTATTTTGAGGAAGAGAGGGTTGCTAGTTATTTTTTTAAATTTTTTGGCCAATTGTCAAATTTTCAATGGTTTTCTCAGTAACCTCAATGCTACTGCGAACCTCAATCACCTTATTGGAGCTGCAGCTAGACGATTTTACAGCCTAGAAATGAGCCTATGAATAATGTCTACTGAGGACATCCAAAAATGGCAGACTTTAGCAAGACTGCTCTGCATCTTTATCTTTCTATTTGAACAGGTTTTTCTTTTCTTGCTTTAATTTGCTAGTTATTTATATTGCTTAACTACTGGGATCAGGATTTGAGCAGAATCACACACAGCTCCTTTAAATCTTAATTAGAATGGAACAGTTTGCCTAATTTCCACTATGGAGTCTACTGAAATTGCCCTGTTATAGTTTTAAGATGTCTATAAAGAGCAATCACTATTTCATATTATTTTTAGATTTTAGATTTTATGCCCCTTTCCATTTTGCCGGTGTACCACTCCAAATCTCCCCATGGGACTAATACAGGAATATCTTATCCTATTATTAGTTATGCAAATGTTCCGCAAGGCAACATGTATAATAAAATGAAACCTATTTAGCCACGGCACTTCTTTTTAAACCAGTTCCTGCTGCTGTTAACCTTTTGCTCTCTCTCCAGTCTCCCCCCAGGGAGGGCAGTCAAGGGGATCTCAACTCCGCCAATAGCCAATCACGAATGAGCACCAACATGTGAACACTCATCCAGGAAGTGACCACGTCAGCTTATCAAACACTTAAAAAGGAGACGAGATGATTCTCACTATCACCAACAACTGCCCCACTTGTTGAGGGTCCACTCTTCCTCCTCCTTTTCTGAAATATGTTTCCTCTTCCCCACAAAAGAAAAAGAGGCATCACCACTGTTAGGAGAGATGTAGTGAAATCAGTAGCAGTGCTGTCTGTTTAAAAAAAAGCACTTGATTCACTAATCTGAGTGCGTTTTGCTGTAGAGGGGGGCATGCATGTTCTTGTGTGCGCGGAGCTCGCTTGTGTGTTTGAAGAACTTGGGCCCTTCAAAGTGCTGTTCTTTTTCAAAAGCTGCACTGTTGTTTCTCTCTTGCTCTCTCTCCTCACCCCCCTTATCACACTCTCTTCTACATGGCACACTTTGAATGCCCCTGTTGCAGTGGAGAACTGCCACTTTTCAGACACAATATGTCCAAAGGATCTGATTTCAAAATAAAAGCTGCATATGAAAACCTGAAGCTGGCCTGGTCAGGACTCTCTTTCGTCCCATTCTTACTTGTAGGGTTTTCTTGTTAGCCACGATGTCAGCTTTCCCCCCACTGAAATCTAATATCTGGTCAGCAAAATGGATAATGCTGGCACACATCTCTTTTCATCCAGGGAAAGCCAATTAATTCAAAGGGTCGAAATACCCACAGCCTTTTGACTAAGTCTAGAGTTGACTGTAAGCAAAATGGAGATCAGTACCAGGAAAAGCACTCTTTGATTATTTTTATGTTATTGAGTTATTAATGTATAGCCACAATGTGCCATAATTAGAAAAGGTCAAGTTTAATTTTGGTGGGTTGCTGACCTCTCCTGTCCTCGTCATGCTAACTTGGCTTGACTTTTGGGGAGAATGTGAATAAGAATGCTTAAACAACGAAGGGTTTTATGAAAGATAATATTCATCATGGGAAATTAATATTGGTCACTTCTCTTTTCGCATCCTCTGTCATCACCATTGTCAAACATGCAAAGGATTAGTGCATTGTAATGCAATATATTGACGACGAATATAAAATTAGTTGTCTTGTAAGGATTAAACATTTGTAAAGGTCAAAAGAATTGTCTTGGCTAAAAAGTTGGATAAGAACAGCAGAAATGGAAAAAGCCTGTCCCCGTGTCCCATGCTTCGGTCTTGTCAGACTGGCTGGTGTGCGATATCCCATTCAACAGACTGTCTTATTAGTACTGGCGTAGACACTCGCCTGTAGAAACATATACAACCATCGCTTCATGATTTCTGTTCTCTCATGGAAAAAAAAGTGCACTGATTTCTCTGGAATGTTTTCTTTTTCCTAGCAACACCAAATAGAAGGGCACATCTTGCCATCTTTAAAAATTCACAGAGGCTTTTCTTCAAAGGGGCTAATGTTCATGCGCATGCCTAGCGTTTGATAGTCCCAAAGAAAAGGTCGTGTAGGTCCAGCCATGACTACACTTGTAGTGCATCTTTGATGATCCAGCTTCCCTTCAGTGGTGTTGAAATTGTGATTGATTCATAATGAAGAAATGTCCATACTGAAGCTGACTGTATAGGATTTACGATTCTCCTTCAGAATTGATGCTCAGCTGACCTAGGTGCTGTATGTATGCCGCTAAAATGTATAGGAAATCTTGTTTATTTTCGTCTGCTAAATCTGTGAATATTTTTTTTCTATTCAACAAATTCCAAGGCAATCAGCCTGAGATAGCAACATGTCTCTACTTAATGCAGGGTTTCACAAGTTGCATGTTCTTTTTTTCTCATTCAAGGCGAGTGAATACAGATTTGGACAGAAAGGGGTAAAAAAAAAAAACAGCAGTTTTTCTCCTCAATGTCTAAGCGTTCATCCTGTTGGCAAGCACAGCCCTTGCTACATTACACTGGAATGCTTTTAGTCAACTTCCATCACCAATCATTTATTAATTTTAAACAACCTTTCCTCAAAAAGGGGGGAAGAAGAGACATCATGAGACATGTCAGATGAATACCCCTCCAAGTTTTTGTCTCCATTTCATCCATCTGAGAGGGGTATTCGTCCAGCATGTCTCATGTTGGATGAATACCCCTCCAAGTTTGATGAGATGGAAAAGAAATAACTTTAGGGATATGTTTATTTCACTGATCGTATTAAATGGGTCTGTTTTAAATTACCTTGATAATAAAGCATTACGATAACTATCCTTGCCCTGCAGTCATTTCTTTATCTTTCAATTTGGTGGGCTTCCTCCATGGCACTTCATGGCAATTTGGAATTTGTTGGTGGTTATTTGGAGGTTACCAGTGTTAGATTATTATAAGATGGAGACATCTGGAGTCCCTTTGCCCTCCGGTGAGGTTTAGCTCACTCAAAACCAGCAGTCCATTTGCAAAACAGTGGACAGTTGGAGAGCAGCAATGCAACTTTGTGGCACATTTGGAAATCAAGAGAGGAAGAAAAATGACATTTAGAGGGGAGCTAAAATTACTGGGAAAGTGGTAAAAATCCATTGATGCTTGAAAAGTGGTCTCGTACATTGCCATATGTGTGTGCACACTCAGGCTTAAGATTTCTCGTTAGGCATCAATGGCAACCCGGCTGGCTGGCTCTGGGAGATACGGGGGCAAGACAAAGGGCGAAAATATGCTTCAAAAAACACCAATAACAGACAAGTGCTGTATGGTAGCAATCCAGTCCAGCAATCCAGCAATCAAAAATTGGCACATTAATTACTCTTGTTAAATTGGGAGTCCTTGTCGTATATTCAAATCAAGTGACTTCTCTAAAGTTGAAGTCTTAAAAACAAATACTGGCCTATTATGGGTTCAGGAAATGTAGTACTTTGCAATCTGTGGTCTTTATTTGGCTTTGATGCAGGAGCCTCAGGAGGACGTCGATATACCATCCATCCATCCATCCATTGTCAACCGCTTATCCGAATCGGGTTGCGGGGGAACTGGAGCCTATCTCCGTTCTCATTGGGCCAGAGGCGGGGTACACCCTGTATAGGTCGCCAGTCTATCACAGGGCAAAGCAGTTAGGGGAACAGTGTCTTGCTGAAGGACACCTCGACACGCTTCTCTGCAGGACCAGGGATCGAACCCACAGCCTTCCGATTGCCAGGTGACCGCTCTACCCAATGAGTACGCCCCAATTCAGTCAGACTGCTCCCTCACACAACCGGCTGTGACAAACATTTGATTGTGCTGCGACCTCATCTTTACATTGCAAGAACAAATATGCATGTGTGATGCTATTCACTACCGTCATTGATTTACCACTGTAGCCTAAAATGATTTGCCAGCATTTGCATAATGACAGTATGCCCACTAATGTATTGTTTTTGGTTTTCAAACGCAATGACCGCCTCATCCCTTTCCCTCTTATCCATACGGCCTAGCTGTAGGCATCTTCCTAATGGATCAGCAGCACACACACATATGTTCTCATTTGTGTTTCCTCGATTTGTTTGCACAAACACCGAAAATGTCAAACAAATTCAAATCAACAGTAATGGAATTCTGGTGATGGGAACACGGTACGCATAAATTCAACCTATTTGAAGGAAGTCATAGATCTCATGGTCTGGTCATATACAGCTCATTTTTATGCAAAGCCATTTGGGTAAATATAAGCACATTTCTCTTCGAAGCCCGAAAGCCCAAGTGAGTGAAATACAAACAAATATTTAAAAATGTTTGGTCTGTGGTGAGCTCGCCTGGTCAGTGTGAACAACCATTTTATCATCTCATTAGCCTGCCCACTCAGGATGACTGGCATTGATAGAAATATTGGTTAACGAGTCCCCTGTCACTGCATTGATCGGCCCAAACTCATTAAGTAGCCATGATGGGGAAACATCACCTCACACACCTTTGTTCCTGCTCTTTGTTATTTTGAGCTTGGGGATAGAGTGATCGCAGATTGTCAAAACAGCTAATGATGTGACACGCAGACAGGTGTAGCGCCAAGATGCGTATCCCCTGACAGGAAGTGTCCCCCTGGCCACACCTTGGGTCGTCGCGTAAAAAGTAGAGGTCAAATTGCATCAACCTTGGTGGTACCACTTGATTCAGCTGACAACACTGAACACTTCCGATATACAAGGTGTATGCATGTTTCAAATGGTGGGGTCTACCTCAGAAACAAACCCATTTGCTGGTAGATCCCAACAGAAACAGGGCTGTATTATATTTTGCTATGCCGTCCCCGTTTCTGGGGCGGCATACATCTGTGGGTAGAGTGGTGGTCTGGCAATCTGAAGATTACAGTTTCGATTGCCGGTCCTGCAAAAGCATGTCAAGATGTCCTTGAGCAAGACATTGAACCCCTTACTGCTCCCCAAGCACCCTATGGTGGCAGCTCCCTGCTCCTATACAATATAGGATAGGTTAAAATTAAGAGAATTGCACCTTTCCCCTTGTGGGGAAGATAAGGAAATTTAAAAACAAAATAAACACGTTGCTCCATAAACACTTTATGGGTGTCTTTATTCCCACATTTTCAAACAAATATGCACTTTATGCATCAAAGAGAAAATTTTCTTCTGAATTGAATGGTACCACACAGGGTCAAAGCAATCTGACTTCTACTTTTGAAGCAATGGCCCCTTGGAGCGGTATGGGGCATACAGACAAGAAAGACAATTGCTTGGGGCCCAAAAGAATATAGAGGGCTCCCCCAGAGACAGACAAACTTGCCTCTATAGCAATGACCGCAATGGCTAAAATCCCATAGATTTCAACCCTCAAGCCCCCCTTGGGGCCCCTTACTCGCACAAGTCTGGTTCAAAGCTTCCCTTCCAGAGGCCAAACCAGCATATGTGAAGTTCAAAATAATAGTAGTGTGTAAAAAAAAAGTGAGCAAACCTCAAAAACCTTAGAACAGCTTTTATTACTATACATGCAAGTGCATTGGGAACACTGCACATTCTATTCCAAATCAAAGAATGAAAAAAAAGATCAAAATTGTTATTCCTTTCACATCTTTCAGGTTTTGGTTGCTATTTTAAAGCATTAGAGATCATTTTAGCTCAGCAGCTAAATCCTTTTCTGCACTTCTTAATGTTTTCCTCTCTCCAATCAACATTTTAATCAAAGTACTCTGTTCTTCTGAACAATGTCTGGAACTTCCCAATTTAGAAATGCACTAGAACCAGCATGTACAATATGTACAATATTTGCCGTCTTTGTCCTTAGATAAGGGCCACCCATTTGACACCTGTTTATTCACAGGTGAATGACCTCCCTGATTTAACTCCACACTGCTATTATTTTGAACACACCGCTTCCAATTAATGATACAATTACAGTCAGCAGCATGCATGTCATGTCTGTTAGGTATGTTGGTTTTCTATTAATCTACTACACCTACTTGCCATGTATAAATATAATTTGTACCAAAAAACTGTGATTGATCTTCTTACTGATGTTGGACTGCTATTATTTTGAACAAAACTTTAACTACCATGCCAGGAGTCAGTTGAGACTGAACGAATTCCTTCTGTGACTGATGAAACATTTCTCTCAATAAACATTGTATCTATGGAGGAACCGAGTACTTTTTTCCTGCAAAATCATACATACAGGTAATGCAGCTCTATTGAGGCCAGCAACAGTTTAGAAACTGCGCATGGACCTCTCTTTATCAAAGATCCTGAGAACAAATTTATATGGTATGTTAAAAAATAAGCCTGCGTGTAATTATGGGCACATGTATGACGCAGAAGTGTTGGTTAACTGGCGAAGTGTCAAATGGTAAAGGTAATTTTATATAGTTATTTTTTTCTAGTCTAGCAACCAATTTAAAAAAAAAAGGTTCCATCATATGCCTCACATTTACCATGGATGGAAGATTCAGACCAGATACCGTTCGGTAGGACTAAACCTGCTGCGCCCAATTTAAAGGTGAACACTACTGCAGAGCCACTGAGGCACAAAAGACTTCCCATGGAAAAAAGCCCTGAGGGTGTGCCTAGAGTACAGAATGTATCTATTCGACTAACAATCAACCTACGCACTTGTGTCGTGCTCTGCCTATGCACAGACAAGAATAATGTTGTTGATGTGCGGGTGCGCCATCACTGATTATGTTTTCATCCGTTACAGTGCTCTTACACCAGATTTAGTTAATTAGCCTAGCGTATCACCATCTTGGCCTTGCTATTATAATTCCTCTTCTACTGCACAGCGGTCTACTATTAATCACTTCATTTAGGTCTCAACTGTGCAGTCCTTTTCACTTTTAATGTTTGTCTTAAGGCTGCTTTGTTTCTCTTTCACTCAGTATTGACATGGCATTATGTTGCATCTGTTACAAAAAAGGTGAATCAGTTCATCTGGAGACAACATTTAATGATTGCAATTATAAATGTGTAATTATAAACAATACAGTTGCATAATGACCAAAACTAACTGGTTCCATATCCAAATCAGCCGCCGACTGGAATATGTAGTATTCATAGAGGATTGGGAAATAGTTGCAATCACAGCATTGGAAGATGGCGGTGGATTTACTATTAGCATCCCCCAGCCCATGCTACCCCACTCTTCATAACCCCCACCGGCTCCCGGTTGCTGCCCGCATCAATTCAAAACCTTGATGCTCGCTTACAAAGCGGCAGCTCCAGCCTTCCGGAACTCCTTCATTCAGGTCTACATCCCCCAATCGCTATGCTCTGCCAATAACAGACGCCTGGTACTACCACCACAACAAGGATCCTTAGTCACCAGCTAGACTCTTCTCTTCCGTAGTACCCTAGTGGTACATCAAGCTATCATTTGATCTACCGAGTACCTCTCAATCATTAAGAAAAGGCTAAAAACCACCCAGCTCTTATATGAACACCTCCACACTTGAACTTGATTTATTAATGTAATTAATTAAAAAAGGGTGGATCTGCATGTATTCACTATGTTATATTGGCTATGGGCACTACCTGATGGCACCTACGTCCTGTCAGACTCAAGCTTAGCTTTGGGGCACTTACTCACATTGTTCACTCCTGACTAGATCCTAGCCTGTGTTAGATTAACTCTCAAATGTACGTCACTTTAGATAAAAGCATCTGATAAATATAATGGTAACATTATAGGTTGACTAAACATGCATGCCCCTTTACAAGCCCTGTCTGTACCACTTTAGCTTTCCTCAGATTACTTTATTTTTTTATTGGGTTTTGGGAATACTATGGCAATAAACAGTCTGAAGTGGACGGGATAGCAGCAAAAAAGGAAGATGGTTTTCTTTTTCCTTTGCCTGGGGCCCCCCTCATACTATAGAATCGTCTGTGGGAGAACCTTGTCTCTTGGCCATGCACAAGGTCTCACTGACTGCTGAGCCACATTGCAGTTACAGTTACATCCACGATAGCTGGATAAACTCAAATGTCCATAACCAAAGTAACAGGGGAGGGGTTCAGGGTCACAGTCACCTAAGCTTATTACCTAAACCACA
Source organism: Regalecus glesne (assembly GCA_900302585.1). NCBI lineage: Eukaryota > Metazoa > Chordata > Actinopteri > Lampriformes > Regalecidae > Regalecus > Regalecus glesne. The sequence continues at coordinate 10,427 of OMLC01100063.1, forward strand.
TAATAGCGTTGTAAGAGAGAAATGGATCAGGAGCAGGGGGTCTATTTGTAGCAAAGCTAGGTTGAAATAGCTGAACAGAAAAAGGGGTTGAGTTTAAACGTGTTAGAAGGGGTACACAGCCGAGTAAATATGGGCCTTTATAAACTACATGTGGTTTTCGTGGTTTGCTCCAGACATGTTTACCAGGCACAGGAAGAACCTGATCTGAATGTCCCAGTGGTGTCCTGGTGTTGATTCATCCCTGCACAACCATAAGCCAATGCACAAAGACTATCTCTGGCCCTGACTATGGACTGACCTTCCATGCCAACTGTAATTACTAACTGGAGACGGCAGCCATGTGCCTTAAGAGGAGGGAAGCTAAGCAAAAAGGAATGCAGATCATTATAGGATCATATAATGCAAATGTATTTTAAATCCACTATTATTTATCTTCATCCAGCTGAAGAGACCCAGGACCAAACAGTCCATCAAGAGTTTCCGTGTTGTATAACCACATTTTTCATAACAGAATTTGATGGCACTGTAATTACTGAGATCGTTTAAAAGAAATCACACAGCATCTATCCACATACTTTGATGTAGGGGATACTTTTATGCAATGCAGACTAATGAGAGAAAAATGCAATTCTTATTTATCCTTGACATGGTACAACAGGAATACTACTATATCCATGCACGTTTAATGCGAGTTTCTCCCACTATAATATTCTTAGCAATATTAATAGTGGAATTAGAGGAGTAGTTCTAGTAATACTGGTGCTTTCTCTATGCTTTATTGAAAATTTGTTCTTGCAAGGCATTTGGAGAGTTTTGGTCATGGCCCTTAAATGTAAATCATGATCACAAATAAAAAGCGTCACAAAATATTGAGGATTATGGGGAATAAACTTCAAGTGTCTATTTTAAGCCTGAGATGCTATCGAACAACTTCCTATGAAGGACCTCCTGTTTAGGCATTACTACTCTAAGGTTTCCAAACATGTCCCCGTTGTGAAAGGCAAGATATTCATGTGCATGAAGATTAAAAACACAACTGAAAATAAAAAACAACAACAAACTGCAATAATCACGGTTTTTGAAATTCAATTCAAATTGCAATTATTCAATAGAGAACATTTTAAGAGAAAACTGGAAATAGCCAACACATAAGTGGCAATGCCTGCAGTTCCTTAAATGGCCACTTGAGGCTGGCTCCAAAAGGGGGGGGAGTCAAAGACCCCTTGATAAAATGCCCAACTTTACAGCAGAAATAAACACGTTTACAGCCTGGTACAAATACGGTGCTGGTCACTACAGCCAATTCATCATTCATGACAACTGTTTTTTTAATTAATGACCAATTTATATGATATTAAGGCTTGAATTTATGCATAATAATTAAAGGTGTGTCCGCTTTGAGTGACAGGTGGGTCGGGACCCAGTCGCAACACGTATCTAGGGTTCATTTCATTTGAAATAGACTTGAACTTGTTTTCACTATCAGAATCGAATTTATTTGCCATGGTGATTTGCATGCACAATCAATTTGAGTCCTGTTTTGGGAGTCTCATGATGCATTTAACATAGAATTAAACACACAATATTCAGATATAGTACGAGAGCTTAGAAGTACTGACTTCAGGCGAAATAAAAGGCGATACAGGGGGAAGGAAAGTTCATGTTGGCAGGTTACTTACATGCTCGACGACAGACAAACAACTTACCAGAACGCAGCTCAGTGTCTATAGGATGGTTGGGGGGTGTTGTCCAGTTGATTATCCAGGCTTTTTTTTTTAAACAAAAAAAACAGCGAAACTCGAGTTACCACACCGACATTCCCCATGTGAAGTGGCCTTTTCATTTGGCGTCGCTGTATTCGCGCACAAGACATCTGAAACAACCTGCAGCGAGCGAGACTCACGAAACTTCTATCTTAGTTGATAATCTATTAACCAAAAAAATACTTTTCAGCTTATATGTTAACACCACCGTCAAACATGGGCGAATTTAACACTGACGAACATTCGGTTCCAGTGCAACTTCCATTCTTATGTGAGCAAAATACCGAACCAAACATTCGCTCCCGGTGAAAACGCAAACTGGTGTTCTTCTTCTTCCACTTCTTCTTCCCGCCTTCTTCTTCTTCTTGTTGTTCTTCTTCTTGTTCTTCTTCTTCTTGTTGTTCTTCTTCTTGTTGTTCTTCTTCTGTTCTTCTTCTTCTTCTTCCCTCTATCTTGTGGCTAACGCCAGCCAGCCGGGGCTCACTTCGCACATATTTCACTTTTGGTAGAAGGAGAAGCTTGGCTGACCCTTGACCGGCGAATCCGTAGCCTCAGCTAACAGTAATGAAGTGTGTGTGGTTGGGATTAAGACACTTTATTGTAACTGTAGGCATACAACGAAATTATGCTGGCAAATCAGAAACTAACAGCAATAGAAAGACAAGATAAATAAATAAATGAGTCATAAATAACTAGAGACATAAACATGATATAAGGTAAAGTGAGGTGAGTGGTTAACCCGACCAGGTGTAGTGTTTTCTTCCATTGTTTATAGTGAGCAGTACATTTTATTTTTCCAATTTTGTCTGGTCCAAAAGCAGTTGCAGTTAGCTTAGACTGAAGATGTCCCCTGCTGTATGACTTGTATAGCATTTCACTCAATAAACGCTGTATTTCCCGTTTTGTTTTATAGCTCATGCTTACTTATTCCCCACTATGTTTTGTGGCTTGCTGTTGTGATTGCCTGTTTGTTGCTATAATTGCCACTTCAGGGTTGTCCAAGTTTCCCTTTGTTTTTCACATATTGCAGTTTTGGTGAATATCATTTATGAAAAGGCTGAAAAAAATTTGACAGGGCAGAGGTAGTAGTAGCAAGATTTACCTTGGGTGCCAAAATGTTGCCATGAGGTTAAAGGTGGGGGGCAGAGGTAATCTCCCCTAGACTAATTTGAATTTCTTAATTTCAGATTCTTTATGCACACTTGATAAGACAATGATCTATCAACTGTTATGCTGAGCACTCAAGACTTCACTTAATATTTGATTCTCATATGTGCAAGACTCAGAATTAGCTTTTTTGGTTTACAAAACTCTTTATTGAGTCATATAAGATAGATAGCAATGTTCGGGGAATTGCCTTTAGATGTGGTTGCATCAGACCATCCATTTTTTATTTGAAATATTAAGGAGAGAAGAGATAATTAAGACCATCTCCTACACACTTTAATTTTCCTACTCCAGTCTAATAGCTCACCCACAGAGATAATAGCCTAGTGGGATGGATTTTCATGATTTTCTTAGTTTGCTTAACTTGTGCACACTTTGCTGCATATGCATCAACCCAACATAATATACTAGCTAATATATGAGAACCAGAGCACTGTAGTTATATTGAAACTTGATAAAATGGTCAACCCCATTGGTGCTGTCTATCCATCAATGGCCCCCTCTCATCATTGTCTTGTTAACCCCTCTTTCTTCTATCTCAATGGATCTGTTTCTCATGTTTTGTCCCTCATCCCTCTCTTAGCTCCTAATTGCTCATTTCTCCCTCCACTATCTCACCCCCTCTTCTCTTTCTCAACTTCTCCCCTGTCCCTTACTCCGCCCTTCACATTTACCTAACTCTCTTTCCCTCTGCTCTTTGTTTGGAAAAAGCTGCTTGTCTTCTGCTTCTGGATGCTCCCGTTAGGGGTCTCCACAGCAGATCATCATCTCCATCTCTACCTGTCCTCTACATCTTCCTCTGTCTCACCAGCCACCTGCATGTCCTCCATCACCACATCATAAACCTCCTCTTTGGTCTTCCTCTTCTCCTCTGCCACTGTCTGGATCAGGTCCAGGTCTGTTTTTATGGGTCAGGATTAGTCCCCATGTTCCAGGAGTGGACATGGATTTAAATTGAGTGTTGGGGATTAAGGCCAGATGTCATTTCTGATGGCCTGCGATGGGATCAAACCCACGGCACCCAACTTTAGAGGCGTGGAGGTTATTATCTTGCTTGCCTGATACTTCTGACAGCCTGGCCGGGGTGCTCCACTATCCATCTCACAATCCACACAAGCACCTTTTAAAATGGCTCAGTGATTAAGGGTGCCATTAATTGAATTAGTGTTCTTAATTGGGGGCCTCAAGCTAAAATAGCCTTGCATGATTTCAGATAGAAAGTATGAAACTAGCAGGGAATGGGAAGAGACGAGATTTCATTAAATTCATTCCTCCATTTCTATTCAACTCAATTATTCTAGATTTGAATTAAGTGGTTCATTATTATGACTAGTGTATTCATAATCTGGAGGCAAATGTACTGTTCTTATATACAACAACTACTACTACTACTAATGATGATGATAATAATATTAATAATAATGATAATAATAATAATAATTTATAAAACAAAGGAACAGACATCAAACAAATAGCCAAATATATGAATAAATGAATACATAAATAAAAAAATAAAAATGAAATAAATACATAAAAAAATAAAACAATCAAAATGTTAAAAAAGAGTATTACTCTCATAGTAATAATGGGGCTGTGGTAGCTCAGTGGTAGAGGATGTACCTCGAGCATTGATGAGCCAGAGGCTACAGGACCCACCACGAGGAGTCAGGAAGGGTCTCAATCCCTCAAGCTCCATCTAAATCCATGTCCACCTCCACAACATGGAGACTAACTTTGACATGTAACGTGGATCTCTTACATCTCTATTAATAACAATAATTATAATAATGATGATGAGGATAAAATAATAATAATAATAATAATAATAATAATAATAACAACTACAATAATAATGATAACTAGATGACCACCCAACCTCCTGAGCTATGCCTCTATGTAATGAGCTGGGTAAGAGTGCTGTGTGTGCATGTCTGGGAATACATGTGTGTGCATGCAGGTCGGGCCGTTCTACATTAATAATGTGCTGTCAGAATGTGTTTTGTTCCTGACAGAAGGAACGATTAGGCCTGACTTACCCTCAGCATATGACAGTCTGAGGTAAACACAAAATATGCCAAAGGAAAAGCAGCACTTTCACTTTTCCATCTCAACACGTCATGAATTGGTAAATGTGAATGCAGTCAGGATCCCTCTAGACAACACACACACTCAACCGAAGGACCTTTCCCTGTAGTCCCTGCAACACCACCAGATTTACCTTTCAGGGACCTTTGATAAAACTGAGTATCATTACTTTGGCACTATATCCATCCATCCAACCATCCATCCATCCATCCATCCATCCATCCATCCATCCATCCATCCACCCATCCATCCATCCATCCATCCATCCATCCATCCATCCATCCATCCATCCATCCATCCATCCATCCATCCATCCATCCATCATCCATCACGTATCTAGGGTTGGGTTGTGGATGTGGTGGAGCCTATCCCAGCGCTCATTGTGCAGAAGGTGGAGAAACACCCTGGACAGGCCACCACTACATCACAGGACTTGAGCAGTTAGGGGTTCAGTGTCTTACTCGAGGACACTTTGCTTTCTGCAGGGGCCAGGGATGGAACCAGCCTAACTTAAATTGGCCAGACCTCAGCCCAATTCTAGCCCAATTGTAAATCTAGTCCTAAACTAACCCCTAGCCCAGACATAATCCTTTTCCTCAAGGGACCAACCCACCCCTCAACAAGGTAGGTGGTCCCTGATTTTACTTTACAACCCCCCCCCATTCAGACACACATAGATGTATAAACACACATGCATCTATTACAAATATACTATCATAGATCTACCAGAAAGGATAACGTGAGTACATAAGCAGGACACTAAGAGGGGTATGGACAGAGGAACTGACAGTGAGAGCTCCCTGCTCATTATCTACCCCACAGTCAGTCAGCCAACACTAAGCATGGAGGCATGGAGAAGAAAGGCAACTGTAACAGACAGGAAGAGGAGAGGCAATCATTCTGGCAGAGCTGTGTTGACAACTTTCCAGGAGCTGATTTAGCGAAAGAAGCTACATCTGTTGAGCTTCGACAAAATGACAGCCATTGGTTCTTTCAGGCTGCTTTAGCTCTGATGTGCTCCACTCTACTTGTGCCTTTTCATGTAGACGGAGAGTAACCTAGTTTACTCTGCGCAGTACACGCATGGCAACCTGGAGCCTCCCAGCTCAGGCATTGTTTCAATATTAATTCAGTTCTACTATTCTACTACTGTTCAATAATTCTATTAAATAGTTATTTAATTAAATATTCGATAATATTACAAATCATCGATTTAATGATATCCAATAATATGAATTGATATTGAACTCAATATTTCAATATCAATTCAATAATTCAATATTCTAGAGGCGGACTAGTTGAGGAGGTCGGGTGATGGTTTAGTAATCAGGAGATTGGTGGTTCAATACCCAGTTTCCTCAGAAAGCATGCCAAAGTGTCCTTGAGCGTGACATTGAAACTCCAATAGTTTAGGGTAACAGATTAAAATGAGCCTGGTGGCTAAATCTGGCATATGCACATTCTAAAATTTCACTTACATGCAGTGTCCCTATAAAGGAGATTATTATTATTATTATTATTATTATTATTATTATTATTAATATAATTATTATAATTATGGTTTGAGATCCAAAAGCCAAATTCTGGTCTGAAATCTCCTACCTGAACATTAAAGCTACACAGGCAGATAGATACAGCCTCTCTCACACACACCACACTCGTCGTCTCCTCCCTATATCTCCCACTCTGTCTTAATCTTGGTGAACTTCCAGTCAGAAGCTAGGATTTCTTTTCAAAGCCAGATAACACACGGCGACAGCAGAAATGGAAAAAAATACTTTAAAAGGAGAAATGTTTGGACAGCTTGTGGGAGTAACACGCCTGCTCTAGGGAGTGGGTCACTGTACACTGCCGGTACGTTCAAGCCATGAGTGAGGATAAATGAATCAGTGGAGAGGCTGCATGTACCTGGAAAAAGTGGGCGTGTCATGTATGATGTATAATGTATACTGGATGCTGAGGGGTCACAACCCAGCCACTGAAGATGCACAGGCCAGCGTATTCTTCAGCTCCACTCCAAGCCCAGATGAATGGGTAGGGTTGTGTCAGGAGGGGTATCTGGTGTGAAAGCTTTACCAAATCAAATATTCATCCATCCATCCATCCATGCATCTATCTGTCTGCCCATCAATCCATCCATCCATCCATTGTCAACTGTTTATCTGAAGTCAGGTCACGGGGTCATGCTGGAGCCAAGCCCAGCACCCATTAGGTGAGAGGTGGGGAAACCCTGGACAGGAATGTGGATTGTAAATCAGATTTCCAGTCCAGGCTGGGCAAGGCCCAGATTAACAATGACTGCAGGGTTCTGGTGGGAACTGCGCTACTGTTGGGTGAAGAGATGGAGAAGGAGATGGAGATGGATATGGAGATGGAGATGGAGAAGGAGATTGATATGGAGATGGAGAAAGAGATGGATATGGAGATGGAGGTGGAGATGGAGAAGGAAATGGAGATGGAGATGGAGGTGGAGATGGAGATGGAGATGGAGATGGAGATGGAGATGGAGAAGGAGAAGGAGATGGAGAAGGAGATGGAGAAGGAGAAGGAGATGGAGATGGAGATGGAGATGGAGAAGGAGATGGAGATGGAGATGGAGATGGAGAAGATGGAGATGGAGATGGAGATGGAGAAGGGGAT
>OMLC01100065.1:0-21971 GCA_900302585.1 Regalecus glesne
CCCTGCCCCTGGACTTCCTAGCCCACCCCTGGTGGGGTAAAAAGCAAATGACTCTTTTATCAGTTTCTAAAAAGTGTCAGACATGTTTTACAAAATGAAAAAGAATGGACGGTAAAAAGGATGGTTTTGACTGATTGGAAAGGCTTTCATGAAATTATAAAAATATAAAAATTACTAAAATTCTAATTGTATTTCAAATCTTATATCTAACCCTCAGATTCAAATCTGTAGCTTAAAATAAAAAATATCATGGTTTTCACCTAAAGAACGAGGCCCTTCGCATGCATGCCACATGATCAGAAGCTTAATTATGAACCTCTTGACATGAAAACCAGCATGCTGTCTTCTCTCTCTCTCTCTCGCACACACACACACAAACACCCGCGCACTCTCTCACTCACACATGCGCACACTCTTTGAGACTGACACGCACGCACGCACACGCACACGCACACACACACACACACACACACACCCCCCCACACACACACACACACACACACACACACACACAGTACATGGGTGTCTCTGTCAACTTCAACTCAAGATATATGTGCCTGTGCCGCATCCATCATAGCCCTCAACACATCCATCCCAGTTTCAACTATATAAACAATCATCCTACCTGCTCCGTCCCAACACTGTAAGCCGTAATACTGAAGCTACACCAGCACCCTCTCTTCAACTGTAAGAGAAACACTGTCTCTTCCTGCTGGTGTGTATGTGTGTGTGTGTGTGTGTCTGTGTGTGTTGGGGGGGTGTAATTGCAGAACACCCGAAGCTCAACCAATAAAGAAACTTTTTTTCTCTTTTTCCTACAAAAGAAAACCAGGAAATCTCCACTTATTTCAACAAACATTTGCCTCAACTCAGGAACTAAGCCCGACCCTTTTTTTCCCATCAAAGCGTGTGGTGTGTGTCTGCAAGAGACCAGGAGAGCCTATACACTACCCGAGTGTGCATGTGTGTGAGCGCGTGTGCGTGTGTGGGTGTGTTTGTGTGCGTGTGTTGTCCCTGCTACTTGAAGATCTGCAGTCTCCAAACAATAGTTAAGAGACTGCAGCACCATCTGCTGGCAAAATAGAGGCATAAGAAAGAGATGTGAAGACATGGAGAAGGGTGGGAGTATGGGGAGTGGGGGAATGGGGGTTATTTGTGGGAGAGGCTGGACATTGAAGCCCTTTTCACACACAAAACCTGTGAATGATATGGTTTACTGGATTTCAACCTGCCTTTTGACTGCCCACACCACACAATGTTCACAAGTGAGTGTTGTTACCATTCACACAAAGCCAAAACTCGCAACTGTTGTCCTATGCCCATCAATGCTGAACAGAGTGGGTCAGGTTTCTATGTTTTTCAAAGCCTCTGATTCAGTGTTTTTTCAACATTTTGGTTTGTATTGGCCAGTATTTGGTCAGGCAGTCACAAATAAACAGACTCGCTAGGAACATCAGCACAGACCCCACTTATGTCCTGTATTCAGAATACTAACTGCTCCCATCAGTTATACGAAACAAGGTTCTTGTCAGATATCTTAATAGGTATTAAAAAACTCTCATCCCCAAGTCAGGGAATAAAAATAACAATAATAATAATAATAACAAAATCAAGACACTGTTTTCCTAACTGCTCTGCCCTGTTATAGACTGGCAACCTGTACAGGGTGTATCCCCGCTTTTCACCCAATGAGCACGGAGATAGGCTCCAGTTCCCCCGCGACCCAATTTTGGATAAGCGGTTGAAAATGGATGGATGGATGGATAATAACATATTTCATAGAGATAGTGCAAATCCATCCATCCAACATTTAGAATATAAATACACCAGATTTAGCTACTAGGCTAATTTTCATCTGTTATCTCAAGCAGTTAGGGGGTCGGTATCTTGCTCAAGGACACTTTAACACACTTTCTGAAGGAACCGGAATCAAACCGCCAATCTTCCAATTACAGCCCTACCCCCTGTTGTATGCTGCCCCATCTCCTAAACTCAGGACATATGGAGGGGGTGAAACAAGGGCCGTGTCGCACGTATTCAAGTGCACTTTATGTCTGTTGCTGCACTATAATGCATGTATTTTTATGTGGCAGCTTTTATGTCCAAGTCAAATTTCCCAAGGGAAAAATAAAGTAATCTTAGATCTTGAATACTTAATTTTATAGTTAATCCAGTCACCTTATGAAAACATAATGCAAAAATATGTGCTTTACCACTTTGTTTAAGCATCTTTGCAATCAATAGGGGCTGGTTTTCATTGGACTCCTATGAAGGCACCTCCAATTGTAACCAATGAGGTTCCTTGATTAAATACATGTAGGGTAAACCTGTGGTGCTTCTTTCATACAAACACTGAACAAGATTGAACAGTTTGACACGGTTATTATCAGGGTGGTGGACCAGGGAGAGACGGCCAATGTGGACCCATTCACACAAACAGCTAACCTTTTTCCCCAGATCATGAAAGAAGTATAAGAATCGTCCACTGCAAGAGTTGGGGGTTCACACGATAAGTGCTTGTACTCACAGTATTGTATGAGTTTAAATAAAAACATCTACGAGATGCCGTATGTGCATCTAGTGGAAGCACATGAGTGAACGCAAAGAGACCTTTTCAACTATGAACATCCAACATCCCTAACTTGCAAGGGTCAATGTTCGCAGAGGCCTCTTCCTCCTGTCACATTCATAATTCTGACCTAAACAACAAAGTACTACATACCCAGCTGGAAATGACTATGAGACACATAAACAATCTTTTTAGTTTCACCCTCATTTCCTTCAGAGGATCTCTTGGACAGCTAATAATGAGTTAATCAGCCTGATTGCACATCCATCACTATGATCCGTCTTCTTTTTTTAACTGAAGAGGAGAAGCGTGTTTTGCTTGGGAAATGAAATATTTAGCTGCCTGTTTCTTTTGCCCTCACTCTGGACAAAGAGACCATCCAGCTGAATAAACAGCAAAGTAGCAAAGTGGACAGGTAACTGTAGTGCCTACTCCTCTTCTCACTGCTGCATGGAAAGAGGCCTCCTTGGAGAATAAGTTCATAGCACAGAATGAAAACACTGTTCTCCTCTTCTGCCAGTCAAACAGATGGAGAAAATTGCTATGTGGAATTTAGTGGTCCTGTTTCCTTGCTTTACATCAATTAATAAAGAATGCAGATGCGTTTAATTGCAATCCCCGGTGCTTACTTTGACTAATTGTGATCCAAATGTACAATTAATCCATGATGCGTAATGTGCCATTCAAATACAGTGGCTGGTCCAGTGTTCACATCGCATAGCTCATGAGGTAAGACAGTTGTCGAGTCATTGGAGATTGATGGGTCAATCCCCAGCCTCTGGAGAAAGCGTCAAGGTGTCCTTGAGCAAGATACTGAACCCCTAACTAATAGCCGGGTGCTGTGACTGCTCACTGCTCTTATACAGTAGGATGGGTTTAATGTGGAGAATACATTTCATTATATGTGTACAATGATAAATAAATAAAGCTTTTTAGTCACCTTCTTCAATAACCAACTTGTAGTAAGGACTGCCACAACTGAATCTATTAACTCACAGACCTGTACAAAATTAGAGAGGGAGAAAAATCATATTTGTAGTACTTGAATGTAAGTGAAAATTCTGAATCCACATAAAAAACAATAACGTGAGATACGAAAAGTCTTTTAACAGAAGTCATTTGAGCTTCACAACCAGCATCGACTGTTAATTTGATTAAAAATAAACATGCCTCTCTCGGTCTCCGTTAGAATTATATGTGGTGCTTTGCGAAACTGTGCCTACTTTTTGTATCAGAGAGCCAAAGAAAGGGCTTTAGTTCTCCTGATGTGGTCATTAAACAGAGACAGTTGGGGCTCTGGTGTGCTAAGCCTTGCAGCACCGAGAGACTTCCTCAACAATGCAAAGATTTTACTGTAGTCCTCCTTAGTAAACCCACGACTCGCACACACGCTGCAGCCTGAGAACCTCAAGGAGAATTAAGATCTTTTGTGGGGGTCTATACAGATAACATCAAAGACTGATATAAAGACCGCTAACAAGACCAGAGGGCTGGGGAGGCGTTGGGAAAATGAGGAGAATCAATATCTGTGAGAGGAAATGAGGGAATTATGTAAATGCATTATTAACTGTTGTGGAGAGGTTTGAGGGGTCTGTTTTCATTTTCCCTCAGTAACATCCTAAACAGAGGAAGATTACATCACCTCTGAGATATGAAACTATTCTTACCCCTTGATCAAACAATAATAGGATTATTGACCCGTCTCAGGCAGACACATTTTGAAGGCGAAAACATGGCAATCCATCAGAGGTGTTGAAAAATGTTCTGGGTCCTGACGTGACTAAACTGTGGTGTACTTCTTCTGCAGGACATCCCTTCACCAACAGGAAGACAGGTGGCACAGATCAAGCCATGGTGCCCAAACAACCACATTTCATCAGATCAGTATTAAAGTTTTGTGACTGACTAAAAAGCTAACGCCTCTATATACTTTCAGGACTGAAAATGGAAGCATAAAACTGAGATCTCTTACATATGTGCATTGAGAAATCTTTTTCACCTCCATATGTTCACAACCGCAGGCTCACTAAACATACTTACATAATTGATGCACCAGAGGGTATAAGGCCCACTGTATAGGGCTGAGGTGTTAAACACACCATACTTAATATCTTATTTTCATCATTGAGCACCTGTTCAAGAGTCATTAGCATTGCTTATATGAAGCTTTTGTTCACTTCTTCCCTACACGCACACAATCTCTGCTTAAGAGTAAACTAGGGAGTGACTGTAAAACCAGATGGCTAAAACACTTGAAAAAATAAAATCTGTATGAGATCTTGTGCTTCTGTTTACGATTACAAGTTAAAGATGTATGAAGATAGATCGGTTGCACCTAATCAAAGCCTATTGAAGCTTTTGCCTCCCTCACAGCCTTTCTCAAGTGACCAGTCAGCACTAATGCACCCATATTGTGTCTATAAGTGTGAATTGATTTATATTGCTGTAAAGAATTCCAAAGACACCGAGAGAGTACCATTGGAACCCAATACCAATTATATATGTTTGTTTCTGGGGAAATGGCCACTATGGACGTTGGATCAATGTGGACATCAAAGGTCAGAGCAATAAATTTCTGCTGAAAAGTTAGCATGCCATCAAGGACCTCCATTGCTTGCTGCTGGCCAGCTGAAAGGGAGGTGTTTGATCATCCAACAGCTCTTCAGCTGTGATGAAACATGGATGGAGTACAGACACACTGCCTCACAGGGCTGATGAGCGATGTTTCTCTGCATACATGATGTGTACCTGTTCTTTGCCCATCGTTAAAGGTTAACAAATCCCTGCACACACTCGGTTCAAGAAACCACTACTCCCACCTACAATATAAATAAATAAACACTATATTAGAGGTATGGGACGTTAAAACAAACCTGTGCTCCGTGCCATGTCTAACTCTAGCTTGAATAGAAGGCTTTGATTTTTGGGGGGATTTTTTTTCAGAAGTCATGAGCTTGTGTGGAGAAGGATCAGGCCCGTGGTCTCACCTCCATACTTCTGCTCTCAGTGTACTATTGCCTCCACCACAGGGGAATGGGGAGGGTCATCGATATTCATATGCAAATCTAATTAGAGACCATATTAATTACCTGGCCCTGAATACCCTTGATGAAAACAACACCCGGGAAGAAAGTGTAGAGGATATCCTTCTCCAAGCATGCCTTATAGATTGTTGCTTTTTCCCCTTTACTGCCCATGTCTCAGAGGACCTTTTGAATCCATATTAATTTCCTCTCTGGCAGTTATGTGGGTTGTGTATGAACTGTGCTATTTCACTTTTAATCTGTCAGTAATTTAGTAATGTGTAAACTAATTACGTGCCAATATTAATGTAATTGGTTCTGGAGCTGTATAGGGGGGAAAAAATCAATGTGTTTGCAGAGATTTCATTAAATTGCATTGAGTTATTATAATCATGTGTCAAGTGCTGATTATGTTATGAAACTAAAAAGTAGATGTCAGCCACAGGTCAATACACACGTCCCATGACTCCATAAAATCTATTTTCTCTCTTCAGCAATATGTCGGGAGTCATTGGGGCACCTCCCTGTATTCTTCTCTTTGGACCATTTGAGACTACTTCCTGTATATCTCGAAGGATCAGCTTTAATAAATATCTTCAGCATAACAACCATAACTGTTTGTATGCAATGGTATTAAATAGTATGCTTTACTTCATAAATAAGACAAACCAAAGGCTTCAGGCATAAAGTAAATGGAAGCCTGAAGTCAAGGGACCATTTATATAGTGCTCTTTTCAACCACAGCTTGCAATGACTGTTTGGATCTATTGACTTGTGCAGGGATACCTGGAAAGGAATCATGGCTACCTCAGGTATTGAACCAGTAATTTTTCAGCAATATACTGACCTCTTTAAGCCTGGACCACGTATTCATCCAACCCCCCCCCGTCCATCAGCTCACCATATAGGCATAGACATACATATGCTTAACTCAACAGATTCCTTATTACCCTCTCTGTATTGCTATTGTGTGTGTGTGTGTGTGTGTGTTTGTGTATGTATAAATTCTATCATTTTTGAGGTGTTTCAAGTCCTCCTCATCACATTATAATGAATATATGAAACGTGCTAAATAATTTATGCTCAATTTATTGATTGATTCAACTTAATGAGTAATTGATTCTTGCCTGAAAAAAAGAGGCTTTCCCAAATAGTTTGTTAGCAAAAACCTATTCTTAGTGAAAACAAGAACAACTAATTGTAACCTCAATGCAGTTGCAAAAACGGTTAAATATTTCTCAACGTGTGACGAGTACCTAGTGAAGAAAAACAACCATAATGCAACATATCAAATGTCCCTAGTAAAAGTAGAGAAAGTACTCTGACTTTCATCAAACTGCTTTTACTCAGGACGGCACTACTTGTATATCTGAGCCACTTGTGGTAACTGTATATATTAGATTCTATACCAATAGTATTTAACATGTGCTTTAAAAAGTCCTGCAGACCACACAATTGCCCATGAGACAAGAAGCTCTTTGTGAGGTATTGTGGAGATCAGCTCCTTAAAAACAAGTAAAAGCATAGTGACTTAAAAGTATATAGACTCAAACAAAAAAATAAAGTTCCATTCATCTAAACATGTGACTTAGTTGTTTGATGAGACTGGCAAGGTTTATCATGAGACCAAGCAATGGCTTAATGCAAGAGTGAATGAGATCACTCGCCATCTCTGGTAGCAATTATAGCTGTCAAGGGGTTATGATTGATAGCCTTTGTTTACACTGTTTAAAAGAGGAGGCAGATTTCAAAACACCATTTAGCTGCATATATAAATAATTGGGTTGAAAGTGAACGCTAATCCGGAGTAAAGCATTATGCAGTTGCCCCAAAAGGTTTGATAATCAAACAACAATAACAGTTTCCATCTTTACCATGAAATTATGTCCGTTTTACATGCCCACTCATACATCTTAACTTGACAGGTTTCAGCCAGCTGTGACAATTACAGGAGTAAATATAGTGCGCATGTCTAACTGTACATACTCATCAAGAGAGTGGTTTGGATTTCCTCCTCCAGGAGTGATTAAGATGAGCCATCTTAAATGAGTGAAACAGTATGGAACTTATAAACTGAATGATTTCCAATGGGGGAAATTTAATTTATCATACAATCAAAATCCATGAAAATCTGCTCAAAAATAGGTTAAAAAAAACCAACAGCATTTGTTTACGCACAGCTTTTTTTTATGTTTTCCCCTTGTGAAAATGGGCTTAATGTCAAAAAGTCTTTCTCAGACAGGTCTGGCAAGCAGAGATGATGAGTCAGTTAACTCTTGCAACGTTAAGAGGTAGCATTCAGTTGAGACGTAGTTCATAACTGTGAACAAGAGGAACATCTCCTTACAAATTAAGCGAGCCTTTATTTTTTCATGCTAATACTTTGCACTGGTAAATGGAGTGATATGGAGTGTTAAACAGGGCTTTCCTAGTCTACTGATCATTCAAAGTCCTTTACAGAGTATGCCTCACCCCTACATACAGTGGTGGTGGGGGCTGAAGAAAAGGAGCATTAGGGGTTCAATTATCTTGCTCAATGACCTTTTGACACATTCTCTGGATGAACTGGGGATCGAACCAGCGAGCTTCCAACCTGCTCTATTTCTGAGACCCCTACAACAAATGCCACCATCAAATTTTCCGTTTTTTATTCCTACTTTTTCTCACTATCTCTCCCATCATTTCAAACAGCTTCTCTCTTCTTTGTCTAGCTGCCAAGCACACCACTTATGGGACTTTTCATTAATTATGGATGTATTTTCCTCCTTGTTCAACCTTTGTTGGCCTTAAAGAAGACGGAACAAGTGACTCCGGAGGAGAAAGTGCTATTTTTTGCACCTTAAGGAAATTCATACACTCGCATCATGACATACAGCTAATGCACCAGACATGTCTGCCTTTATTAATGACTATAATGAGCTTGTCCTCACAAGAGAACAATGGCTGCTCACTGCTCTGGGAAGCTAAACATTAGGAACTCAAAACCTTCCAGTGCAGAGTAGAGCTTACTCATTTATTATTATTATTATTATTATTATTACTATTATTAACCTTTTTTTAAACTTTGTTTATTACTCAATGCTGCTAAGGTCTTGCTGAGTGACTAAGCTCTTGGTTACCCAGTACTGTGGAGACACATCCGCTCCCTTTCAAATCACACTAAACCTCCATCCTGTTTAACAAATTGCCTCTACCAAAGAATCTTGTCTTGTGAAGGCTTGATCAAGCTTTGAAGTCTGTAGGTCAGTGCAAGGCCAGCATTTAAAGTCACTGCAGAGATTGGACTGAGTGGATTTCTTTTTCTTTTTTTTTCTGGTAAGAACCCGGGCTTATAGTGTATGGCAGAAAGACACTGGTGTCATCCTGACTGGGGTCTGACCTGAGATAAGCTAGTTTTCATATTAGTGGCTTCTATGATTATTGAATTAAAATAAAAGAGAGGAATCCTTATAAAAGACAAAAAAAAACATTGACATGTCAGCTTTCCATCTAATTGGTGGTAGGTCAGATGAAAAAGGATAAAACTTAAGATTAGCAGATTGCTGGTTCTAATAAATGATTAATATGGGAATGGCTGATTGGTAGATGAGATGGAGTCGTTCTCTTGTTCCCTAAAAAAAAGTGTTTAGTTCCCTGAGAAAACACCGGGTTCCCAATAATTAAAACAACACAAAACCAAGGTTGTTGTGGGTAGCATTAAGATACTTGAATTTGTTTTCATACTTGTCCCCCCTCTTGATTTTTATACCTCTTTACCTTCAAGGCTTCTCTTTATACTACACTAGTAACAAATAGGTGCTGTTGATCATATTGCCTGATCTATGGCTTAAAAAAGTGTATGCCCTTCAGATCTAGATCTTCTCACATATCTATAGCTATGCTCACACAGTCAGAAGTTAATTTTACATCCAATTATCAAACGCAGTTTGAGTGAACTTTTCTGAATTTGCAAAAATGAAAAAAAGCGAATTAGGTGCACTTCCATCATCTGGGTTGAAGGGCATAACAAAGGTTATGTAAAATATTGTCAGGTAGGTGAAGGACCCTTAGACTGCATGGCAACCAGCTAATCACAACACAGGAAAAAGTTGCTGGGAAAAAAAAAAGAGGTCTTTGTGAATTGTTTTCAATTTGCCAAATTGTCATGTCACCTCGTGCGCTCCATTATCTATGGATTATGGCTACACCCATAATGTTTCCACTACTATGTATGAAGCAAGTGATCATGTGAGGTTTTTTTTTGGATTAGGTGGTTGTGACACAGACATTGAATATGGGTTCGGGGTTTCAAAAATCAGGCAAATAAATCAGAAAAAGGATTCTGGTCTGCTTCTAAGTAGACCACTGTTGTCTTTGAATGAATGTTTTTTTTTGTTTTTTATTGGACAGAGCGACTTCACTTTAAAAAGATATCTTGGTTGATTCATGCTCCACTCAAGTAAGTACTATTATTTCTACACAATATTCAAACAAAAGGAAATCTTCTGATTTGTAAACTGTTGTGGATTACAGGTTAAGTCATGAAGTGATCCTATAATTGCTGCACAGATGGAGGTTGGGGACGGTACCCATTGATAGCCAACTCATTCACCCTGACAGTTGCATAGAGTATCCACATTGGAAGGCATGTACACATAGGTGGTTTGATACATGCCCAATAATTTAGGTTAAGAAATCTCAGACAGTAGAATCAGTTCATTTGATCACAATGTTTAGTGGGAAAAACATTTCGTCACTCATCTAAAATCACTTAAGTGAGTGATCGAACGTTTCTCCCACCAAACATTATGATCAAATGAACCGATTCTACTGTCTGGGACATGCATGGCTGGATTACCAAACAGGCCTATCTAACTCAGGCCCAGGTACTCAAAGGCTCAGGGGACCCCTACACCAGAGTCTCAGCATGAAGTCGCTGTTATTAACTTTGCATTTCTTGTTGCATAGTCAAAGGGCTTAGTCATTCATGTCAATAACAGAGCCCCAAAAGTCCAACTGAAAAACTTAAAGGAAACTCCAAGTGACATTGTAGTGCTGTTCTCATTGTGTGCTATTAATCCTACTGAGACCGAGGAGAATTTATTTATCATGGTGTTAGCAACAAGTCAGTGCACCTGCCCTGCTGGGGGGTGGATGATTTACATGTCTATTTGCATGGGCCTATTGTTTTATAATCCAGATATGCTTGCATGGCACAGAAAAGCTACCTGCAACTACATGAATATAAGGCAAAATTATGTAGCTGGTTAGCTTATTATCATTTGCCAATATTAGAATGACAAAAGGAGAAACTATCCACAAGAGCAAAATACACCTCAATTGAATATAAAACGCTTTTTCAATATTTACATTTTATCAGATTTTACCATATCCATCTAGTTTTTCTGATGCAATATTTCTTACATGCTTAAAAATGCTGGATGATGCCCTACAGAGGGTTCAAACCCACAACATCTGGCTCATCAGTTGCCGAAAACGTGTACCATGGTCCGAACCATATTTACTGAGAGTAAACCAGGTAACAGGTAAAAGCCATGCATGAAAACACCGCTAATCATAGCAATGTTTAGTACAAACCAAAGATGACAACTTCAGCAGCTGCAGGAAGTGTCCTTATCTCACTTGAACAATTAAATGAAGCACTTAGTCCAGAGCACAAGAGCTAGGTCACCCCCAGACCACAAACCTGGTGGGAGTCCAATGGAAAGACAGCAGCTGGGTTGAAAATGTTCAAACGACAGTTAAATCTTATCCCTGTCTTTATGAGTTACAGGCAGCCCGCAACAAAAAACGCACATAAGACAGGCATTGTGTACAGAAGGGAGTGACTGTCACTTGTTGGCATTTGGGGATGGTCTAGACTGTCTGTACACTTGTGTCAAAAAAACAATGATGCTGTCAACTACTAGTTGTCCAGTGCCATTCTGGTAAATCGAGAAATCAACAAGTTATGAACTCATATTAAGTTATGACTACCTAAAAAATGACCGTTAGTCACACTTTAGCTATCATATCTTGTTGTCATTCTCTCCGATGACCAAACTGTGTCTGAACTTGAATGGATTTAACTTGTCTTTGTTATTCCCAACATGTGCAGCCCTCGCATAAAGAAGGGCTTTCATATCTGCCAATGGCACATCTGCTCAAGCCACCCAGTTAACATAGCCTACAGGGCAAGATCGCCTCAGCCGCTTACTTTCTCACTGGTTGCTGGGTATGGAGTGTTCATTCCCTGGGTGAATGATTCGCTTATGGCAAAGCTGGTCAACCAGGGAGGGATTCGTGAGAGCTAAGGTCACAGGCAGATGATGAGGCTAATTAATCTTGCTTTGCACTCTGCTCGTAAATGATTTGCTTCCGTAATTATGGCACAACACCCCCCAACCCATTCCCCAAAACCCACACACCCCATCCTAACACTCTCAACTTCCTGCCTATAGCTTTAACGCCTCAGCACACAAATTTGTATGTTACGGATGCAGGGTGCCAGGAACTTGGATAAAAATGATTTGGGGAGATGTGTTGCAACACATCTTTAACAACTTTTTATGACGAGGTGAGGCAGTGATGGCATATGGTTTCACATTTACTTGAAACCAGCCTGACCCTCACAATCTCCCACAATTGTCAGCTATGGAGAGGTTCTCAAAACCCTGTTCCTTGCACCACATACAATCCATTACAGCAGGAAGCTTGGGGGATGGAGGAAAAGGAATCATTAAGTGAGTCATTAATTCTATATAATCACTCTTTTCTGACACTTTTCTGACACTTCCTTTCTGTGTGGTTTTTGCCATTACCAAGCCCACACGGGCCTGTGTGAGGCTGCAGCACAGTGAGCAGTCTTGGATATGGGATGGGGGTTGGGGAAGAGAGAGGTTTGAGGGGATCCTATGTTAGAGAAAGAAGACAGACAGTGACAGGAAGAAAAAAAAACGGTGACTGGCTGTTGCTGGAGAAGTTGGACTAAAGACCCCTGGGCTCAAACAGAGGTAGATTTACCCTACATGCTGGTCTGGAGGAGCCACAGTCATTGATCGACGCTGGAGAGCCATAGAAGCCGCCATTAAGACTGGAGCAATAGAACTGTACTGGTATTGATTGATGGGGCTGGCCCTGTTAATATTATTTATGGCGGGGGCTACACAACTGCCTGGTAGAGTAAGCCCCCCATAATAAGTGGTAATTGATGGTGAGGGAGGCCGAGGTTTCCCCCACCCTGTCTCCCCCTCTCACTGACCCTGGCCCCGTGAAAGTCAGATGGATTGCTTCTAACACAGTTATGATTGATATTATCAGATTACATAACCTGCTACGGAGGCCATGTGGGTCTACTCAAGTGGCCCATTGATTTTTGATTAGGACACCAGTCAACACATCTCAGAAAGGGTTGGGAAAATGTATCCCAATGTATGTATGACACAACACATAAAGGTTTCTGGTGACTTTTAGCTGATAAATCCTAGCAGTGTATGGTACCATGACTGACACAGAATCCACATGAGTGCCCCGGCCATCACAACTTTTATTATGCTCTTCCGCTGTGCCCTGTAGCAACTACCAGATTTTCAGGTATAAATTTAGTATAGCAAAAACCTTTCAAGCTTAATGAAGAGTTTTACTGAATCAAGATGACAAAAGAAAGGAGAATATTGTTTGCTCTACGCAAGTTTAGTCTTTCATACTGGAATTGACTAAATTGCATGCATGTCAAGAAGAGGTGCAGGGTAAACGGTCAACTAACCTACAATATCTAATCTCCGTTTTTGACCTGTTCAGGTTTGTTTGAGCCATGAAATGTACTGACATACTATCCCCTGTCTTTTATTACCACTGAGCCTAATATCAGTTTACTTTTCCACACGGCATCCAATCTGTCTTTCTGTTTTATCTACCTCATCCCCTTCTTTTGACCTGAGAAGCGAGCAGCTGTATGGTTGTGAATAGCAGACCACCATGATGGGGATTTGCCATTAGTGTGTTGTTTCCTCTTTCCTTTATCTCTATGAAAAGTGACCCTGGATTCGACCCGTTAATCAAAACATCCTTTGTTTGAGCTTGGACACTATTGAGCATAGAATGGTGGTTACCAAATGCCTTCAAGCCAAACTCATCAAATTTCCCTGTTATTTTTTTTCATTTATTTATCTATGAATTTCACTATGAAAATTAAAGTAAGATAAATTTCCCTGTACCCAGAGCTATTTTCTTTCTTTTCCTTTGGCATGCAGGATTACTAAACACAAATCAAACACTGACTCAAAGTAATGGAAAGAAGAATTCTCCATCTATGGCTAGTAACCACTATTTACCTATAGTGGAGCATTTATGGTCCAACAATATGTCCTTCACTAGGGAACTAAGGATCTTTCTAAAAGTACCTGTAGCACTAAATGGCTCAACTGTTGCGTGACTAAGTTCAGAGTACTCCCCCCTAAAGACTTGCTCAATTACTGCAGACAGATGGACGACATCCAGCAGATCTCAATGGCTTTCTTTCAGTCGGATGCAATATTCATTCATGGTGCGCAGTAGGATGAAATCAAATGTGTATGAAAAACATATTAGTGTTTCCCTTGGGGCTTGCCACAGTTTATACATGCACAAGGTGTTAAGGTGATGGCTGGGAAGATCGTGTTTGTGCTCATGAGTGTGTAACGTAGACTGTGATTAATGTCTGCTCATGCCTTTTTTGACACGTCTGGCGTAATGGTTTCTTATTTTAGAAATGCCCAATTATCATTTCATTTTGTTTAATATATTTGTCGTGACCATTTTCTTCACCTTACTGGCTTAATTTTCAACATGCGCGACAGCTGCCAGAATTCTGGAAAAAATTGTCAAGGAAGGAGGAGAACTGCGCTCTCATTATGTGCCTTGAGAGATTTTTAATTTGTTCAGTGCATGATGGTAATTGAATAAAAATAGGAAGGTATCAGTGTGGCTGCTGTGTGATGTGACCCCTGGCTGACCAGAGGCCGAGAGAACAAGGCAACAGTTATGTAGTTAGGGAATACACCTGAACCCACTGGCTACAGTTTGCACAAGACTGCTTATTCATAACCACAATATTTCCAAATTCCACAGCAGCAATGTCAAATAAAAACAACACAAAGCTAAAGAAAACCCAGAGAGTTATTTCACTGAAGCCGCTTGAACTCAACTGAGGGACAAAGGCCAAAGCAAATGTATTTCCTGCCGAAGTGCAATATGAAATGAGAAGATAGCTGAAGGCATTACGGGGTCTGAACACATTTTAAAGACACCAGTCATCGCCCGAAGCTTTTTTACTTAAACACTTTAAATAAATGGCTTGTGCAATATCAGGACCACAAAATACCAGCGCAATGAAATTATTCAACACATAATACATGAGAGTAACTTATTAAAATTTGAACTACTTACATTTCTGCAGGTGATGACGTCTCCAGAGGTGACTGGTATTTTTTTCGTTTTCACATAAGAAAGGGTAGTGTAGGATTTTGTTGCGCACTTCTTGCTGTAAATGAGGGGTAAGGCAAACAATATGTTAGATATGAACACTTGTTTGTCATGTGCATTCCTTCATTGTTTTATTGCACATGTGGGCAATCTCCCAGATAGAGTTGAATTGATTTGTTTAATGATCCTCATCCCCTACAATGCTTTCTGCTCACCCCTCTCTGCCTCCCTTTAACCCCTGAGCCTCTCATGCCCTAACCTCCTGCCTTTTTATCCCATCCTCTCTCCCTCATCAGCACCAGTAGAGCTGTGAATATGAACATTATGAGCTTTGGGTTCAAAACATAATGGTTCACAAATCAGCCACTATGGATTTTCTGCTACTTGGATCAATAGCTGCCGGAAGGAAGTCATGATTTCTAGCTTTCAGATATACTCCTGCTCTGAATTCATATCACTGAGTTAAATGTGCCTTTAGTGAGTTGGAATAATTTAAAGGCATCACTGGAACAAAGGAATAAGGAGAAAGAGAGGTGTTTAAAAGCTCCAGATTTTGCTTACCATTTCAAAACTTGAGGGTCTAGGCTCCGTAGTAGCTCAGCGGTAGTGCCAGGAAATCCCAGGCCAGACACCACAGGTTCAATCCCACCACAGAGGAGCATCTGGCCCTAATCCTCTATGTTCCATCTAGATCCGTGTCCAATCCCCAAAATGCAATGATGAATTGTGACACAAAAACAGACCTTAATGGAAGAAGGGATGAAAAAATGGGATGAGCAAAAGGTAAGCAAAGCTTATCTTTTCAAAATTCTGAATCTGAAGTTAACACACAATATAGGTGCATACAGACACAATGAGGATTCCCAGTTGAGTAGATTAACGGTTACACGTTATTTGTCTGTGTATGTAGCTGATGGATTATCTTCTGTCTCTTATGCCCTTTCTTCTGTGTCCTGAATAGCTCTATTAAGAGGATTTCAACAATAAAGGAATTTCCTACAGAGCGATCAAACTGCTTTAACAACTAGTGCTTAGATTACGTTTAGCTGACGTTCTTATTGAGGGTGACTTTGAAATAAGTGCGACATCAGATTGACCTTCAAGTCCAATATGTCCTATGGTAATGTGTCTAAAGGGTGAACTAGCAGTAAGGATGGGAAGAAAAATCTATTCTAGGATGTATTGTGACTCTCTTGAGCAATTCCTTACTGACCCAAAAAAAACCATCATTATATGGCTTCTATAATTATGTTTCTATATCTCGACTACCTATTAAGACTTTCTAAAAAAGTCCAAACTGTTGTTGATTATTCAAAAACTAACAGATACACCATGTGCGCTGTCGAATTCAGTTTCCTGTTTAGCGAAGACAGACAAACACCAACCAGCATCCTTGTCATGAAAAATCAACTGCTTAGGAATATTTAAGATTTCAAAGAGCCCCACTCCATGCAAGCAACATTATCAATAAAACCTCGCCCTACTACTTCAAACTCTCCATAATTCTCAATTGAATATAAAAGGTATAAATTGAAAACGCTAAAATGGTCAAGCCTCAAAGTATTAATTTTAGGACACTGTAGCAACTACCCTACTGTGGACTTCATTGGTGGACAGATGGCTCTCAAGGTTTTTTGAGTTTATTCATTTATTTTCACTGGTGCACTTTGCTGTGTGTGTCGCTGGACGCTGGCAGCGCTGCTGTACATTTCTTTTTTTATCTTCATTGGATGTTGTTGAGTAATGTCTGTCCTAATGTCCATATTTTCTTCTTAAAACTAACAGAGCAGTGTCAACAACGGATTTTAGAGCAGGCTTGACATATTTTGTTTCTTGCCACTATGAGGCCACTGTCACACTGAAAATGAAGCCGAGAGAGTAGACTCTGCCTCTGTCGGTCTCCAGCTCAGTCCACATAACTCTACTATTTTTAATTGATTGAATTATAGATTAAGAATTAAATCAGTGATTTAAGTTGTTTCTTTTAAGTCCAACTTCAGTCCCACCTCAAAATCTGAATGCTTTAAAAGAACTTGACAGTTATGGAAGTGCACAGTGCAAAGGATAAAGTAAGGAAACACTTACACAATCATTTCTATAACATTAATGTCTATGACTTTTCTGTCTGATTTCATGAAAATAATGGCATAGTCTGGATCAAACCCAGGTTCGATGGTCTTTATACAATAGCCATAATAAGAAATAAATCATGTGCGAGCAGAACCGATTCATGATAGTTGTATTATTATGAATTGTAATCGACTGGTAAGGGGCCTATATGTTCGAAACCTTGACTAGTCGTAACACCACCTTTATGACAACTACCAGCCCAAGTACTACAAATTCTACAGCAAATACAACCACAACCTCTACTGCTACACATATATCCCACACTGCATGCACAACAACCTCAGCTGTGAGTGTGCAAGGAGGGCCAAACGGTAAAGAGGAACACAGGGCTGTTCACTGCAGGATGGCCTCATATGATTAATGACCTCCAATTAGGGCCTGGATGGCAGGTTTCATAGGTTTCTACTGCACACAGCAAACCCCCCATACCCACTGAATATATTCTCTCAGGCATGCCTGGACAGCTCAACTCTCCTACATCAACACCATCCCAGACGTTCCATGCTGGGACGAGATGCACTGCCATTTAGGCAGAGAAGTCTGTCCTTGTGCTACTCTCAACATTTTGTCATAGCGGGGGGAAGTGTCTTACTAGTTTCAAGAGTTTATGTACCCTAATTGATTAGCATCAAAGGATGTATATTTTGGCCCTGCGGTTAGGATCATGAGTATTGTTGGTATGTAATGCACCTGTATCACAAAGCATTTGGAATGAATCCTAGTTATTCTGGAATGATAAAACATGATTCTATAATTATTTAGATGTCCATACATGGACACTTTGCCCAAAAGGGGAGTTGAAAATATTTCCCAGCATTTGTTTGAAATTGTCTTGGCACAAACCACTAGTATTTTGAAACCACAGCAAATAGCACAATGTTGTTGTCTCAGGGCAAAATTGGCTTAAAAATGTCTTCTGAATGAACAAAAGACATATATATATATGCTGCAAAAGAGAAAGAGTTATAATTAAAAGATTTTTAAAAAGTGTGACACTGTGGCTTTTTTATTATATCCCGCAAGGAGCTCCCATTTGGGCAATATGCTGCTAACTGGAATCACTACTAGTCTGGAGGAACCACTTCTGTTCATGGAGTTTTGATTCTGCTTTTTCCTTCCAAAACCACTCTGTTATTAAGGGCTGGAAAGTGCTTCCATGGGTTGAGGAAAGAGAAAAAAAATCTGACAACAATTAAACAAAAACCGCGTTTGTACTCTGGAAGATGTAGCTGTTGTATTCCGAGTCCAGACGGCGTATGGGATGCCGCGGAAGTGGTATTAAAAGGAGAAAGGATGCGTGAACAGCTGTTTTCTGTGACGGCTTACATTGCCTGCCATGATTTCCCTCTCCAGGCCTTGGTCAGGGTTACCACAAAGCCCCGGCACGCCTTCTGAATTTGCTTCACATGGCGCGCACATGACAAATTAGATGTACAACTCTATTTGTGTGTGAATGTGTGTGGCACGGAACAAGAAATGCAACCATGCACACATATTTGTGTGTGTGTTTCTCATGTGTATGTGTGTTCATGTGGCTATGTCTGAGTTTCTACACAAGCATGTGTTAGCATTTGGATGTAATGTGGCCAGGAAGAAAAAGACTTACTGCTTGGAACAAAAAAAAAGATGTTTGTGTGTTTATGTTTGTGTTTGTTCATGTGAGCGTGCATGTGTGTGTATAAAGGGTTAGTGTTTGTTTGCCATTGGGAAATCAGTTTACTAATCTGTGTGTATGTTTGCGTCCTATTTCTTATTTGTCAGTGATGAAATAAACAATCAGCCAACCAGTCAATTAACTAACCCATCAAAGTCAGTTGATCATTCAATGTAGCAATCAATCGATTAATCAACCAATACATACACACATACATATAACAAGGAATAAACAAATATATGGTTTCCTGTATTACCAAATTCCACATATCCAGGGGTCCTTTTTAAGAGCCAGAGCACGAGCTCAGGAAGTTGGATATTGCCAAAGGGATGAGAAATATTTGTTTGAAATTACAGTTTACTTAATCAATCACTATTCTACAGAGACAATGTCATGTGGACTTCCAGACTTTTGTACTTAGCTCTAATGCAAAGGCAAAACGAAATTACAATCTGCAGTGTGAAAGCAGGCGGCACATGTTTGATGGGGGTGGGGGGGTTAGTGAGCTATTCATCTTAATATATACAGCAAGAGTGAGGTAGCGAGCAAAAGAGAAACAGGGGGAATGAACAAGAAATAGAGACCCTTCAAGACAAAGGGAGGAGAGATGGGGACGAGCAAGAGAGAGGAAGAGGTGGAGTGACTGAGGAAGAGGGCATGAGAAAGAACAAACATGTTAAAAACAGAGTGCACCAGCGAGAGAAAGAGCGATTGGAGTTGGGTGGGGGAGTGGGGGCACTGAGACTGCTGTTGGAATGTGATTAACTCTGTTTATGGGCCCCATCACTGCCACACAAGAGTAGGACCACCTGCAGCCTGGAAATCATTACGCTAGGGTCACGGGATATTCTGCATGTAAACTCTGAGTCACTTCACCTCAAATTGGGTGTAAAGATCCCATTTCCTCCCATTGACAAACTGAACCACCTGCAGGGCGATAGGATATGATGTTGCTGATGTCCTGAGCATCCATTATCTTTCTATTGTGCTACTCCCATACACAGATAGCACTCACTCAAGTCTTATAAACAGGAACCTTTTTCTTTATCAAATTATTTATCTTTTGGAGAAAAAAAAATCACTGTGCAAGATGAAGAAACACTAACACCGAAACCACAAATTGAATTTGAAGTCCTGGTTTACTTCTACTATGCATCAACATGTTCTGTGTAACTAATATAGAAGTTGTCATTCTTCATTTACCAATGATGTACCAAATATTTATTTTGTGAGGAATTATGTGACACTGATTCTCCTTTGAAGGATATGAGTAGTGGTTTATCTGTTATATAGCCTACATTTACTCTGTCAATGAGATTCATCATGATATGCATGGAGATTAATATGATAACATAAAGGAAAAAAGAAATACACGAACATTTTATAGAAGAATTATCATTTTTCATTCAATTTCTCCATTATGACCACCTACCTATTATTCTGCTGGTCCTACATGTGCCGCTATAACGGTCCCGACCTGCAGAGATATGGACTCCAGAAGACCTCTGAGGGTGTCCGGTGGTATCTGGGACCAAAAAAATAGCATGTTAAGCCTTTAAATCCTGTAACTTACGAGGTGGGACTGCTGTGTTTCGTACTTGTTGGTCCAGCATATACCACAGATGCTCAAGGAAATTGAGAGCTGAGGAATTTGGAGGCCAAAGCAATGCCTTGAACATTTCACCATATTCCTCAGACAACTTCTTAACAATGTACATTGCCATTAGGGAACAACCTTTCCTTGAAATTCAATGAAATACAGTTGACTTAACCTTGGTTGTAGCTTTTGGTTAGCCATGAACGATATTTTTCATACTGGCTAGCAAGCTAACCACTAGCGTCGGTACAGCTAACGCTAGTAGCAAACTAGCATCTATTAAAATATATTTCTACCAAAAAGGGAAGAAAAAAACATAGCAGGGCTTTCTTATCACTCACAAAAAAACATATACACATTGTGTTTGAACAGGATGGAGAAATTAAAACTCAACTTGAAGAAAACACGGACATTTTTTGTTTTGTTTAGGATAATGTGGTAACAATGGCCTGCCTCAGATAGAGCTTGAAGATCAGGAAGTGACGAACAAGACGCTGGGAGTCACGAGAGCAAAGACTTCCGGCGTTAATCCCCCAAACTCCACCCATATCCTTGTCACTTGCAATGGTGCGCACTGCAGTCTCCTGTGGCCAAAATGAATATTACAACAAACACGATAAAATGATCCTGATCCCCCAAATTAAAATCACCTGCAATTTTTTTCCACCTATGAAAATAGATGAAAAAAATATCAATAAACTCAGAAAGAACGCCCCGATCAACCTTTTCCACCTTTTCTCAAATCATAATACAGATTCAAGACGAAATAAAATTGACAAGACTTATTTTCATTGTGCAATCTCTTCCTGATACCTACGTGACCCATCTTTAGATAAGTGGTTGACAATGGATGGATGGAGAGATGGATGGATGGATGGATGGATGGATGGATGGATGGATGGATGGATGGATGGATGGATAAAGTACAAGCCCTGACCACCCATACCTATCCAGAAATAGGCTGACAACATGTTTTGGATGTTTCTCCATCTTCTGCCCAAGGAACACTGGTATAGGCACCAGCAGGTCTGTGTCCCAACTTCAGATAAATTGATAATGACACGTTATGAATAGACAAATAAAGTACATAATACAAAACAGTGAACAATAAAATATAGCATATGATGTGCAAAAGCATCATTAGGCAAACATGCAATAAGGGTGTGGTGGCTTTCATAAAAATGGTGGCACCATCTCATTAGACTGAGGAGATGAAAGAGTTAATGGTGCCAACAAAAACATGAGGAAGAAATAAAAGTGCTGCATAACTTCACATTTTAACAAAAGTAATGGTTTACACTTAGTAGCCTATATGTGGAAGAGAAGGGTCAGTGGCGGACGCTTTCTTTGGGTTGCCGCTTTTGAATCCCTCCCTAAATGTAATGGTTGTTTCCCTGTGCCCCCCGTCTCCAGTTCATCTGGATCTGCCCCCTGCTTGTGATATGTATATTGATGTTGTTTTTATTGGCCGCAGCACCAATCCTGGTGGAATCTGTTTTCTACATTTAACCCATCCAATTGTATAGGAGCAGCTAGCTTAACCACAGCACATAGGCA
>OMLC01100066.1:0-18174 GCA_900302585.1 Regalecus glesne
TATAGTCTGCATGGTTACCTGCATCTCTTCACTGAGCCAGTGATTCCACATTGACGTGAGCTTTAAATGTATGCATTACTGCTCATCTCTGTGCCTCCTAACAGACAAAACTTTAGCTTCAGCTTGTCTGAGTGAATCAGCTCATCAGCGCTGAGATGCACTTGGCTTTAAGGATTCACATAAAAAGATGTTCCCCGGAAGCTACGTGCGGACAGAAGTCCACACATCTTAAAGAAAGAGGGCTAATATGGCTTCTTTCAGGAAAATATCTGTTTGAAAATAATAACAAACACAGAGCTTGTGAATGGTCAAGCCTTTCAATTTCATGAGGCATGCACTCTGATGTATGAAGGGTCCAAAAGCATGCTCATATACATCACATGTATACGTTCAGCAAGAGAGTCGATGCTTTATGGAAAATGGCGGATTGGTAATGAAAGGGAAATATATCTTTGTTCGTGTGACAGTTTGAATTAGTTTAAAGCCTACACATCTAGTGCCTCAAGGGTGGCTCAGATACAAGAGGGAGGGGGGAAAATCCCATTTGGGTAATGCTGCAAGGAATGTATTTGATACATACATACAGCCCATGCATACATCCACGTTCTTTTTTAAAGGACCATGTGAAGCTTTTTACAGTAAAGTCACCATTTGATGCACCACACCAGATTATAGCTTCAAGCTAACTTGCATCTGCAGGTCCTGTATGTCTTTTATTGATGGTAGGGGGAAACCGGAGCACTCAGAGGAAACCCACAGACTCGGGGAGAACATGCAAACTCCAAAAAGAAAGAACCTGCGATGGGATTTGAACCCAGGACCTTCTAGCTGTGATTGTGGGGATACATTTTAGTCATCACTGCCAAGCCGCTCAAAAAACTCAAAAACTACAGAAATGCATCAGTAGTTTGCTAACCATTTTATCAATTTTTTAACCATTTTTAATATTCTTTATGATAAAAAAGTTACATAATTTGCAACTCACAACTTGGTTATAGTTGCAGAAAGAGAAAGCAATAGCCTGCCTGGCTCAAAGTGCTGAGATAGCCTATGTGCCATTCATAAGTAATCCAATGCAACAGGAGATGCCTCAAGAGCTAAAACATCATCAGTACAGAGTATTGGCTGTACTTGAAATACCAATCCCTGATGTACAGGACTGACCTATGATAGCAGAGAGCTGAGTGGAATATTATGGATGAACCATTGAAGCCTTATCTTCATCACATTATCGCCGGTTTAAGACAAGGTTAACCATATAATAGATAACTAAAATTTGTTTTAACAAAGTTCATCCAGTTTTCTCCTCTGTTAAAATACTGAAAAAATCCAAACTTTCTACTCAGCTGGGTAAAGAGATTTATCATTCTATCCCATCAATCTGAGAATTGAGATCTCCTCCTCTATAGTAGCTATCCTCTGTCAAATGTCACTGTGAAATCCACCAGTCCCACAATGCACCTGGTATGCAGCTGACTAACAGAGAGCAGCGCGATGACTCCATCGGCTTAGGAAGTGACTGATGAGAATCACTCAGGATGAACGGTTGGAGGTTCACTGGAAAGTATTATCGGCCTTTTTGAAGCTTGATTCACTGACGCAAAACAAGAGGCCCATATTGGGTACTCTCGGGTCTGAGTCATATCATCGAAAGAGCAAAGTGTGGACTGGTTGGTGACACTTTATCCTGAGCGGGGGGAGAAAAGCTGTGGGTGAACATATTGCACGTACACTTGAGCAGCAGCACTGCTGAAGACGTAGAGAGTGTGTTATGATATACCTGAGGTACTCACTGCCGTAGAATAAGGGTTCATATTGCAGCCATTTTCAGCCCAGCAGCCACATCCATAATGAGCAGCCTGGGAACAGAAAGAGGAGCAGAGGCAGAGATAGATTTAGGGGTGTTTCATTATGTTAAGCTTCCGATTGAAGTCAATCAAGTCCAGCAGAGCTTACAAAGGATTTTGTTCACAATGATTTAATCGAGTTAGGATTGGCTACCTGGCCGACCCTGCCGGGGTGTTTCATGGCGAGGCCGCCGCTGGACACTGCAGCAGCGACATTCCCCTCCCGGTCCACCACAACAGCACCCACTGTGTCCAGGCACCCTGAGCAGTTTCCCTGCAAAACAAAGGAGACAGAACAACAGTCATCAATATCACAATCTATACAAAGACAACAATTAGGTATTTCATCAAGTCAGGACCTTCTCTTTTTAATGCTTTTTGCCTTCATTGGATGGAGGATGGTGATGTGGCAGACAGGAGACGGGGGGAGATATGGGTACAACACGCGACAAAGGGCTACTGCCTAAAATCAAACCGGGGAGGTTGTGGTTATGTGGCAGTGTGATGTAACCATTGGGCTCCCATGATGCCCCTTTCAGGACCATTCTCTAGTGATATTGGCTTCATTTGACTTTGTCAAATGTGAAAAAAAGAAACAACATGAAATCAGAGGGTTTGTAGAGGGAGAGTCCGAGCCAGCTTTCACATCCTGAAGCAGGGCATTTCTTTGACATGGGATATTTCCAACATTAACAGGAGAACCCTGAATGAGAGACAGATTAATCACCTCCTCTCTTTTCGTCCCCCCCAAAAAAAAGCAATGTTGAGATTTCAAGTATTTGTTTTGCTTCCCTGATTGCAGTTTGCTTTGGAAGAGGTGTGTTTGCGAACCGGCAGGAGTCAAGGCTGCATGATAAATATTCTCCTGGAGCACGCATGTGCATACAGCATTGTAATACATGATTAGAGTTAGATTCTCTCCAAGAACTGAGAATCTCCATTGAACCTGGGGGACATAAGAAGCTGGGGCAGGAGGCAAAAGAGTGAGAGCCCCTCTCATCTGTCTCCCTTTCTCCAATATCAGCCCTTTCTAGATGCTCACTGGAAACTGGAAAGAATCAGCGCAAGTCAGTTTAGAGCATTGCATCCTTATCAGTGACTTGAAAGAATAAATATAAAAATATGAATACAAAAAAGTTTTTAAAAAGAACACTTTCTATATCATGTGACTTGTAATTTTTCAAAAGGCCGAATGGAATTATTGTCAAAAAATGGCATTGAGCAGAACTCACAAGCCTTTAAATCAGCCAACACAGCCTGATGGAACTTTTCCAAGACAAAACTTTAACTTTGGTGAGTCTCACTATGAACCGCGTCTGATGAATTTTTCTGAGGAGAGTCAGAAATATTTGAATGATTCCCTTTAGAACAGACCCAGCACCACAGTACAGTACACATTCCACATTTTCTAAATTAGCCAATGCTTTTATTCAAAGTGACATATAAGAGAGTCAGAAATTAGACCTATTTGTGTGTCAGCCAACAGGCATCTTAGACCTAAATAGTAATCATGTCCTCGCCAAGACTGCATGTCGAGTGCAATAAATGTAAGGACACAACAGGAAAATCCCCAACAGTGTCTCCAGTAACAGGGGATTCAAATCATAAATGATATGGAGAGTGTCACAAAAATCTGCATCACAATCAATCATAGGGGGCCACGGTAGCTCAGGGGTAGAGCGTATGCTTCAGGGATTGATGAGCCAGAGGCTACAGGTTCAAACCCACCGTGAAACATCAGGAGGTGAATCTGGGTCAATTCCCCATGCCTACCCTGAGATGGAATGGGGACCTATCCAGGGTGTATCCCAACCTTTTGCCCAATAAGCACTGTGGTAGGCTCCAGCATGACTCTGTGACCTGACTTTGGATAGGTGGTTGACAATGGATGGATGGACGGATGGATGGATGAAGAATAAAAAATAGTCAGCATTTTGCAGTGTCACAGTTAGAGATAGTGTGGAATGAAACCACCATGTTCAAAGCCTAGACATTCAGTGACTAGTATGTGTGAAAGATTTCAATGAGTTTTGTTGTTTTGACTATTTGTGCCTCTCATCATAAAGTTCTAGGTGTTGGAAACCCAAAGTTATCATCTTGTCTGCTGAGTAGTAACTATTTTTTAACAACGGAGTATTAGTAAGCAGCAGCTTGACAGTTTGAGCTCAATATAAGTGTTGCAGTTTACTTGAGTTAAACGCAATGCTCACATATTAGTGATTAATAGCTCAAACAAGCCAATATGAAAACAGAGATGGTAAATGGACTTCTCCTTATATAGTGCTTTCTAGTCTTTGAACCACTCAAAGCCCTTTACAATGAATGCACCACATTTACTGAGCCCTACATTGGGATAGGAACTCACTACACCCGATTTAAGGGCGCACGCTCCACTGCTGAGGGAGACACTGTAGCTCTATAAAATAAACTTCTGTTCATCAGCTGGCAATTTGACACTGACATCAGTCATATTAGATATTAGCATATTGATATATATTAGGAAGTGCGTTAGTTCCCGTTTAAGAAATGTCTGCTCAAAATGGTTATGATTATCCATTAATCCATCATCAACTACTCATCCGAAATCGGGTCGGGAATTCCCTTGAAACCAATCTGAACTTATTTTTACACTCAGCAGCAGCCAATGTACCAAGGGATCTTGCAAGTAGAAATGAGTCATCAAAAATTAAAAAAAGAAATCCTCCTCCGGATATCGGAAACCTTAAGAGACTACCCTCCATTCGGGACCACATGGTGATGGATGTGAAGATGCGCAGGTTACAATTTCAATCACAACATCACATTAAAACGTAGGTTATCATTTAGCCTACAGCAAGTGAGACTTGCTCTGGTTCTGAATTAGGAAGGAAAGTCTGAATAATGTAGAAAAATCAAATCAAATTACAAACAGCAAATTAAAAAGCAATAGCAAAGGGACATTTTCAGCTCACCAGCTTGGGTGTACGCAAATGTGTCTGTGTATCTTTAATTGAGGTCTCCACACAACGGGTATCTCCCGGTCATAATTACACAGTGGTTTCCCCCATAGGGGACTGACAGCCATGGATTAGAGGACTATGCAGATGTTGGGCCTTTTATCAGTGTCAAGACAAATGTCTGTACCATGCTGCATTTAGGCCTAATTAAATGTGTGGAATGGACAGGGAGGTGGTGGTGGTGGCAGAGAACAGCAGACAAGGAGGGGCAGAAAAAACCTACAAAGCTGTGCCTTAAGTCTTCTGAAAACTTGATCAAACGCTTCGCTCTCTTTCGCCTCTTCCAGTCAGGCATTCCTCTTGTATTTGTGGTTTTGTATTCACAAGCTACATTTTTGTCTCCCTGAGCCAAACATACTTCTATACTTTGTCACTGCGATGAACTGATCCCACCAAGATCTTTTAACATTCGCCTCGACGATGACTTTACTTCCTTAGGCAGCTTAAAAAATACGGAATCGAAAATCAACGTCCCATTCTGTTTTAGTCGACCATTATTGAGTCCATCATGACATCTATTACAATACGGCAGCATGACAGCCAAACACGGACAAACCTGCTGCAGATTGTCAATGAGGCATCCAGAATCATAGGCAACCCACTCCCCCGAGTTGAATCTCTGTATGCTCATTGGACTGTTGAACAAGCAAAGAGGATCATCTCTGACCTCTCAAGTCCTGCTCATCACTTCATCCAGCTTCTCCCTCAGGGAGGCACAGGGAGACTAAATAGTTCATAAACAGCCCCCCCCCCCGTCCGGGCTTTGAATTCCTCCCTGTAGTCCCCTCCTCACACCGCTGGCATACATACTACCATACCCTTCCTGATGCCCCGTGGTGGGTTCAAACCCACAGCATCTGGCTCATCAGTCCCTGAAGCGTGCGCTCTATCACTGTGCTACCACAGTGGCCACAGTCATGTGGCTAGTAAACAATCTAGTCTGATCTTTCCTCTCGCCTTATATTCCTACAGCACATCTTGTAACAGGAGGGTGAAGCAGCCAGATGGATAACTGATGACTTGGATCCAGCCTCGCCATAATAAGCTACTCACGTTTTCGCTTGATTGTCGACATTTCTTCGTCTGAGAGTGCCCTGTGTCCATTTTTTCTGCCAGCTCCATCTTGCGCTTGTTCCTCTTGTATGCCGACAGACTGAACTCTGTGGGCAACAAAATGTTCTCAATGAAAAAGCACTAACGCATCAGAACTTCAGGAGGGCCATGGCAATTATCTGCAATTGAAATCATACCGTCAGCTGTACTACACTTTAGCCAAGGAGAGTTAAAAGCTCTGCACAGTCATTAGAACAAGATGCGTGTTTATCAATGAGGGGGCAAATGATGTAGGCTGCAGAGGCATGAGCAGTTAAGAGTCACAGCCACTGGTTATGAGTGCAAAACATTCAAATAATCAGTCTGACAATGAGAACGAGCAGCAGGCGAAGAGCATGCCCAGCTTCCAGAGTGGGCCTTCGGTATCTGCCAGAGGAGTGCTGCGAGCGGCTGCTAATCTCTGTCACTATTTTGAGTTTTTCTTCCAATCTTTTAAATCAGAGGTGGGGGAATGAGATTAGTGCCATCAAGGAATATAGAAAACTAAGTGGAATGCAATTAAATAATTAGGGCTTAGAGAGAAGAGAAAGAGAAGAGAAACTCTTGGCAGCAGAATGTAAGATAAGTGGCAAAAAAACAACAGAATTCTGAGTCGTACATCATCCATCCACCCATTTACCAGCCACTTATCCTGAGTAGGGTTGCAGAGGAACTGGAGGCTATCCCAGTGGTCATTGGGCTGAGTCATACATCAATACAATAATAATAAAGGTCCATTTTTAAATGACACGATTTGTCCCCACATTGTGTGGGTGGTCTACAGCTGTTTGCATACGTATTAGAGCTGTCACAAACAGAGCCCCATGATAGCTCAGTTGGTAGAGCGGTCGTCTGGCAATCAGAACGTTACAGGATCGATCCCCAGTCCTGCATATAGCATGTCGAGGTGTCCTTGAGCAAGACACTGGGTCTGGGTCTTCGTCAAAACACCAAAAACATCAGATGCTCGCTGCAGATCTACTAAATAAAATAAATCACTATAGCTCTTCGAGGAAGGACAGAGCCATATCTGAATCCATGACAGAATACTTACTAGTGGCCATCTTCTCTGAGGGACATGGTGGTATTCCATGGGTTACAGCCCAATCGTGTGCTCCTCTACCTACCAAAAAGCTGACAATAGAGACACAACAAAAACCATCATAATGGCAATCTGATCACATTGATGCAAAATCAACGAAGGACCAAGATATTAACCAGGGTGGGATTCTGCCAGCTGATAGTTTCCCTTTTTGTGCTTCACTCAGGAGACGGTTCGCAACCAGGACTGGGTTCTTTATTCCTGAAGAGAATGGAAAATCAAGAAAATATTAAAAAGATGCATGTCCATATTTGTGCTATACTAAATCAAAGGACACATCAAGTTGATCAGTTTTGGGTTTGTTGAAGCATCATTACTAAATGGTGAATGGACTCAATCCTGTGGAACGCTTTTCTAGCCTAGCGATCACTCAACGTTCTTCATATCATACGCCTCAATTTTACAAAGCATGGGGGATTAGGACCGGATGCCCTTTTCCTGACACCCCACGGTGGCTTGAACCCATTACATCCGACTTGAAGGCACATGCTCTACCACTGACCCACCACGGCTCCAAAACAGTCAACAACACTTCAGAAGATGTATAAGTTTGACTAGGATGGGAGTCAGCCTGAAGCAGAACGGATCCTGCTTCAGAAAAAATGATTACAGAGACTGTAGGTGCAAAGGGTTACAAAGACAACAGCATTCTTAATACACCTCTGAAGGTGCGGTTGTCCACACCAGATTCCTTCAAGGCTAGAGTTGACACTGCTTCTGGACACAGTTCTCATAAGTCTTCCATTTGGCACAGTAAAGTTTTAACTGGCATTTGTGAATATAACCACATACGGTAGTGCTTTTTAAAGATTTGCCAAAGTATCCCTGAGCCCATGTGGTTATAGAAATTATGGATGAATGATGGTTGCAGTGCCGTCTTGAGGGATCCAAGGGCATGGTTATTCAGCTCAGACTTGCGTCCTTGCCCTTTACGCACTAAAATTACCCCAGATTTCTCAAATCCCTTGATCATGCCATGCATCATAGAGGGTGAAATGTCCAGCTCTTTTCCTACCTTTCTTTGAGAAGCATCGTTTTTAAAGAGTTCGATAATTTTCTCACACATCTTCAGCCCGCCTTTGCTCCTACAGGACTACGGGACTACTAGATGCAGCTTTTGTACCAAGTTATGATCAAAATGCCCTTTTTTGAATCACATGGGAGGTCCATTTTTACACATCACCATAAGTCCCCACAATATGCATTGTTGCCAGTTCTTTTTTTAATACTTGTTACATGAACACACCTGTGATTTTTCTCCTTGTATAACAAAAGCTTACAGGATTAAGAAAAATAAAAAAACAGGAGCATGTGCTGGCAAGTATATATCTCAGTTCCTGGCCAAAAATCCATCATTCACCGCTTGCAGGTTTTATGGTCTACTGTTACGTTACATCATGCAGTCAAGTAACAAAAACAATCTGTTGTCTTTTCTGCTAAATGTCAAGAGCCCACTTTCACCTCTTGACTATTATTTGGGGGAAAATCACGCGATCTCACCAAAAAAACGCCTTTGTTGGAGGCCTTATAAGGCCCTTTGCATGAACGCAGAATAATAAAATCTCTGTTATGCTTAAGGTACACAGTGGGGGGGTCCATCCATAATAATATTTCACTCTGTCTACACTCACCAGGGAAAGCAGAGTGAAAAATCTTTGAAAAGAGATACAGTGGCTTGTCTTGGTATCATACTGCTGTTATGTGAAGTGGTCCGAAAGCAACATCATCGATACCAACAGAACTACAGTGACTCACCTCTGATGGCACCGACTGCTCCATAATGCAGCGACTTCCCGTCCATGATGCTTGCATCACATTCAATCTCTCCTGACAGATTCAAGTTGGAGCCCATCCCTGCATTTGTGAAAGGAGAGTCCTGAGGGAGAGAAAAACAATCATATCAAAAACCCAGTTATGAATGAAGTTACATTTACTACTGTAAATACCGAATTGCCATTGTTCATGAACTGAGTAGAATATATGATTCGTGTACTCAGTTTAAACAAGGCAAATATGCCCCATATTGCCTCAAGACCATAAAACAAAATCAAATAACAATGTTCACATTTTCCAGACAGAATATTCAATAGGTACTTTTAGGTTGGTTCTGTTGTTTTTTGTGTGATTTTCATGGCTTAACAGACCAGGTCAAGAATACATATAGATATCTAAATGAAGAAGCTAGAAGCTTAATTCATGTGTCATTGTTCTTACATAAAGGGAAATGTGTTCTCTGCATTTAGCCCATCTTATTGCATAGGAGTAGTGAGCAGCTACAGTGCCCAGGGACCAACCCCAGTTATTTTTCCTATTGCCTTGCTCAGGAGCACAGGCAGGAGTATTAACCCCAACATGTATGTCTTTATGATGGTGGGAGGAAACTGAAGCACCCGGAGGACACCCAAACAGACATAGAGAGAACATGTAAACTCTATCAAGAAAGGACCTGGGCCAGGATTTAAATCGGACCTTCTTGCTGTGAGACAACACAGCTGACCACTGTCTCACCCAAACTAAAAATAGCATTTATGTTATGCTAAAGACATTTTGAGGTAAAAGGCACGTGAGCTGACTCCTACATAAGCAATTCCT
Organism: Regalecus glesne; assembly: GCA_900302585.1. Lineage (NCBI taxonomy): Eukaryota > Metazoa > Chordata > Actinopteri > Lampriformes > Regalecidae > Regalecus > Regalecus glesne. The sequence goes on from OMLC01100066.1 coordinate 9,630, forward strand.
CAGTTTCAAGGTGATATGAAATAAAACTAAAACCTGACCAAGGATTATCAAAATGTAGTAGTAATTAGTGTTCTTTGAATATGCAGCAATCTTGTTTGTCGAAGTCTAATAATCATTCTGCCCATATGTCCAGCTTGGCACACACTGACATCACTAAACCTGAAACATGACTGTGGAGACACGGTCTAAGATCTCTGCACATCTATGGAGGATAAATTGACAGACTCCTGTGCAATAGACATCTTCCCTCTTTTTGTTTTCCTTTGATCCTTTTTTAACCAATTTGTGGGCTGATCTGTATGAATATTTCCAGTGTATTGGCATGACTGGAGGTAAAGTTCCCTACCTCCTAGAAGTGCTCTGCTAATTTACACACGGCTGTCATGGCCAGTATAGGTTTATACTAGCCAACATAAGATTTGCCACAGTTAAGTCTTAAACAAGTTTTCAATATGTGAAGAAGCTTTATTTATTTGTCATGTTTCATACACATAATGTAATGTGTGCCCTGCATTTAACCTATTCTATTGTGTAGGAGTAGTGAATAGCCGCAATGCCCAGGGGAGTAGTTAGAGGCTCAGTGTCTTGCTCTGCTTCGACACGCTTTCTGCAGGGGCCGGGGATCAGACCACCAATCCTCAAATTAATAGATGACCGCCCTACCTCCGTGGCTATGCTGCCTCCATTTTATTAGCTCATTTTCAGCATTATTAATTCTTCCCAAGTCCCAAGGAAAATTAACCCTTTCAGCAACACACGTCAGAAACTGGTGTGCAATAAGAGTTATTTTGGAAAACTGCACATATCTAAATGATTTTTTGCCTGTACTTAACATTCATTTGTTACATGAATTCAGGGGTAAATATAATATATTGTTAAACCAGATACCATCCAGTGAGTGGAAAGTTTATGTGGTCAAAAGGAGTTCAGTTGACAAACCTCCAGCTCAACAAGTGCTGCGGCCACCGCTTCCACTGCTAAGGCACCAGCCTTGAGTCTGTCCACGGCCTAAGAAAGGAGACATTGGAGGCTTGATCACACCATTTGTAATTCTACCAACATTAAAACCCCCATGAAAATAACCTTGCTGCACACCCCGTCAGCTCAACCCAATGATGCAGCACTACAGGAGGAAACTGGCACAGACCATGTTCCCTGCAAAACACTGGAATTGAACTAATGTGTTGCCAGTGGGGAATCATATAAAATACACTCGGAGGTTTTCAGTTTGGCAAATGTAAAACAGGAAGCGTCCTGTATTACATTCCAGAGCCAAGTGGCCCTGGCCCACTCTGAAGTCTATCTGGCCAGCTGAGGCTCGTAGCAGATTGTTATCAACACATAACTCAAATTCTCTGACACAAAGGGCCTTCTCTCCAAAGCCATTCATTAAAGCTTACAGCTCTTTACTACCTGCTGCACTTTGTCTGTAAGGCATTTCAGTTTCATCAAATGCCAAACGATTGCAGGGTATAGTCAGCTTTTTGTTTGCCAAGTCTTCAAAAAAATTGTATTTAGCTTCATGATAAGCTTTGGTCTACAACGGAAGTTGTGGTTAGCTAGTCTCTAATTTGAATCCTGTTGACATCAACTGATAAAAAACATAGTGAGTGAGAGATAGGTCCTTTTCTACATGGCACTATTAGTCCCCCACGTTGTGGGGTGGACACAGACTTAGATGGAAATTCAAGGGATTAAGGCCGGATGCCCATCCTGACTCTCCGTGGTAGGTTCAAACCTGCAGTCTCTGGTTTGTCAGTTCCTGAAGCACACAATCTATCACTGAGCTACCTTGGCCTTCAACTAATAAAAAACAACATGCCTACTGAATAATGTCCCATTTATAAACTGCTGGACATATCAAATGAAACTGGATAATTTTAAAGAACTGTTAAGAATTAGCCACATTTCTGACTAAAAATAATTGATCAAAAAGTTGACAAATATTTCAATTCCGAATACTAAATAATTATGTTTTCATTCAACTCTCAATAAATTTTAGTGATTCCATATCACAATGAAAAGACACAGATTAAGGAGTGCTTCCATCATCTATTTTGAAGTGAAAACAGAATGTAGGCCTACATGTACCTAGGTCATATGTCTATATTTCAACATCCATGAGAAAAATGGACAGTCTATGCCAAGAACAGATTCATACCAGAAGTTTTATCGCTGTTTTGGTTCAGCTAGTAGTTTGATTAGTCGGAGGCCTAGTCCAGAGATAGTCCAAGTGCAGGCTTTTCATTGCATTTAGTCAAAATTATTTTGACAAATATTGATGGGTAGCTGTATCATGCTCCTGTTACATGCCCATCACTGTTATGATTTTTCATATCGGACACAGGAATGTGAGTTCTCTTCCATCCACATGTATCTGTTATAATCCGCCATGGCTCAGGTGAAGTTAAGATTAACATCTGAATTTGTCATGAAATTATTTTCACCTTTCAGTTTTTATAATCCACTTTCACTGCTATTCATCAAGTCTGTTTACTGAAATTTTGTATGCCAAATGTGGGAAATGTTTTTGATATTAGCCATCTGCATCCTGGCTTTTTATTTGAAAGGAAATAAAAAAACATGAAAACAATTAAATGGATATGTGGCTACATCAGCTGATTTCTGTGTACTTGTTTGGTAGAAATATTTGTGCTTGAACTTACTCGCTGACAGGCTCTTTTGCAAACATGCTTGTACTCCTTAGCTTTAGATTCAGAATGGTATCCTGCTCCTAAAAGAAAAATGATATAGAGAAAAAAAATCAAGCGAAGGCCGTTATTTCGTCACACAAAGATGAGTTTTAAAGAGGGATACATTTGCAGTTGTTTCTTAACAATACTTGCCCTATTACTACAGTCAAAGTAAAATATAGGAATATAACGGTCACATCAATCACAGATGAGTCACCGTACTTCATTGAGATAAAGGTTCCAGATCTTAGCATTTATCTTGAGGCTCAATATATGACACCTAGACATACCCGACATGCCCCAACACCCTGGCCTGGATTATGTCCTAATGATCTAGCAGTACAAGTGGAGAAAAGTAAAAAGTTGATATGTGTGTTCATACATTTCAACATAGGAAAAAATACACCTTTTTGACAAGACTACCAGGCGGAGTCCCATGAGTCATGTTTCAATTTTACTAACACCATGAAAAGTTCAATTTTTTGGTATGTAATGATAAATGCACAAAAAAAACTTTGTATGATTTGGATTGGTGATTTTATCAGGAAGACCTCAATGATAGGTCTGTTGAGTTGTGTGTGATTGTTTAATACTAGAAAATCTAACAACCCATATTGCTGGAGACACGAAAAAGAATAACGGGGAAAGACATATTTTGGAGATAAAGAGCGAGAGCAATGATTGTATTAAACAGAAAAGTTAAAATCAATTCAAGACACCACAGAAGACCATGCAGGGTCAGACAGATGTCCAAAAAGCAGCGATGAATAGATATGTGAAGTAAAACCATTTTGCGAGGGATATTTATGTACTTAAATCTTAAAGAATATTTGATGTGGTTGGATGGAGGAAAAAGGAAAATGCTGGCAAAATTTGCAAAAGTACATTTTGCGAGAATTTCTGCAGAGAATAGAATTGTTTTATTGCCACACAACCAAGACCGATGGAATGTGCTCTCTGTATTTAATTCACCCTATTGTATAGGAACAGAGAGCACAGCCGCTGTGCAGCTCAATACATGCACACATGTATTTATTTTTCTTCTTTTGACATTTAGCTTGGTCCACATCATACTTGTTATGGATAAAGGTCATCCATTTTCACGGTTCTTCGTGCCATGACGTGATAACAGTTAATAATAGGAGAGATTGAGAGATTCAATTTATAGAAGTTAACTTTGGCTCTTGTAAAATTAGACACAAATACTGCGGTACTTGTTTAGCCCGATGCATGTTAGTATGCTTTCACTATGCAGCAGGACAGAAAAAAATTGACCTCTGAAGTGTTGAAAAGTGTTTTCACCATTTCTGAATAGCCCATAAGGCTTAACTAAAGGAAAATGTTTTTGGTGTTTGCACTTACCTGCATGCACTAACACAAATCCTCCGACGCATTTTGGCCTTTCATTCCTGCAGTCCTGCTGATATGACCATGTATTGGCAATAGGCGAAGAGGGCTGCTGGTCTTCAGCAGAACTCATTAGATTTTCCATAACCCCAGCATAATCTGATAAACATCATGGTCTGGTGGACCTGATAAGAAAGGTACTTTCAGTCATATTCTATTTCACAACTTGAGGGGATACTCGTAGGCGACAACAAAGACTTTTCATGAAGGATATCTACTTCAAGCAGGCATGGGAAGGAAGGAAACATAGATATCTTTGAAATAGTGGAAAAATAGCAAATAGTGTGTCTCATACACAGTATTCCCCTTTGATAATATTGCACTGGAAACAACTATTTAAGGGTAAAGATAAAAACATTTTAGGGGAATGTTGCGCAAGGAAATTGATCATATCTAGAATAAAATAAACTACTGCATACTAATTATTCAGCTTATCTGTATTACAATCATCCGTATTATAGTCAACATTATTATTAATTTAATTTTCAGGCAAAAGTTTTCTTTGTTAGTAATCTCAGGATTATTGTGGCACTACCTCTGCCATGACCCATCTACCTCAAGCATACAAGTAACCTACTAATATCCGTTTCAATATCTCTGATACATTCTCTGGACCATTTCATTTTACTGTCTTTTGTTTTCGCCTCCATAAATCCATCCTTGTGTATTGTATATATATCCACAGACTGTTGTGTATTATGTCATGAAGTACTAGTGAGAGTCATGAAACTTAAGCCAAATTCCATGTACGTGAAAACCTACATGACTGGTAAACTGTTTCCATTTTTTCCCCTGATGACCCATTTTCGTGGTAATGATGCCCAATGTAGTAAAAGTACACACTTGCATATTTTACACTGATTTCATGTATATTAGCTCCTGGACCTGGCAAGTTACCATGGCAGAGTTTAAGAAACAAAGTAGAACCTTATTCAAGCAAACCGGAGTGTGGTTAGGTGATATGGCTCACTTAAGGCACAACTATTGACATAAAGAATCTTCTCACGAGCATTATGAAGCTGTCTCATGTTGACAGAGCACCAAAACGATGAAAAACCATCACATGTGACCAGTTTATTCACTCGACAGTAGGCTAACTAACGGCGTTGACGTTCTAGCTTGTCAGCTAGCTGGCTAACGCACTTGCCAAAAACAAGACTCGACTTACGACTTCCTTGTTGACGGCGCCACTGCGAGAACCATCCAACGGCGAGGGGTGCCCTCAGCGACTTTGCGTGGACGTGAAGAAAGGTCGGCCGAAGACATTTGGTTGTGACAAACTTTAAATCGCTCTACTTCCTCCGCCGCTCTATGCTAGCCGCCTCTCAGCAGCGTCGCAACTACTTCCTGGTTCAGTATACGTTGCTAAGGAAGTCCCCCTCCACTTCCGCCCCAACACTTCAAGTCCCCCTGACAAGACTGAAGGTGTTTCTGACCCGAGACTGTAGTGCTTTTGTGTTAGTCTTTCATTTCTCCTAAGATAACGAATTGTAATTTCTATCCGATCAAATGTAGATTTTTCATCACAGAAAGTGATTATCAGAGAATGTAGCTTGATTTTAACAAGTGAAACGGCCGATTTCAGAGGACCGTACGCCAAAACAATATGCAAATATGGGCTCTTATTCAAATGAACGTTTAATATTGTCAGGTTCCCCTAAAATATCTTATAAATGTACTTTACTGATAATTATATGGATCCCGATGTGCCCTATCGTGTCCATCCATGTATGTAAGTAACCTGGCAACATTTATTCCAGCATCTCTGATACAATCTCTGCATCGTCATGTTTTATCACCTCTTACTTTCACCTGTATGGAGTGCATGATGTGTGTATGTGTGTAGCTGGTGTGTAGACATACATGTTAGGGTTCATACTCCTGCCGGTGCCGCTGAGCAAGGCAGTAGGAAAAAGAGCTGGAGTTGGTCCCAGGGTGCTACAGCTCATCACTGCTCCTATACAATATGCATGGACAAAGGAAAAAAGAACTTCTTCTTCGTCGTCGTCGTCTTCATTATCTACCTGCCCAGGAACTACATTCGATTTGATGGTAAGCACTGTCACCTCGGGTCTTGGTGTTGGATGTCTCCCAGCCCTCCACCCAGTGCATGTTGGAATAACGTTATATCCCTCTCCCACTACCATAAATTGGATTAAGTGGTTATAGGCAAGGTTGGGTTAAAACCCACCACGGGGTGTCTGGAAGGGCATCCTGCTTTCATCCCCCCACACCTATCCTGAGATGGAATGGTGATCTGTCCAGGGTTTCCCCCCCGCCTTTTACCCAGTGAGTGGTGGGATAGGCTCCAGAATGACTCTGTTACCTGACTTTAGATAAGTGGCTGATGATGGATGGCTGGAAATGTGAGGAATTAGTAGGAGAAATCTGATCAGACAGACATGTCATGTAATTCAGGGGCTGTCCCAGTAAAATCAATTGAATCTTCATGATCTTGCGAGTGGACGTTTGCACAACAGCTGAAATCTGTTTGTGTAGCTACATGTTCATTTCTTTTCATCTGAGGAAAGTCATTCCTGGCTAGATGCAGCATCTGTTTTGCATCCTCCAACCGAACAGGAACCATATTTCGGTCGGGGGTTAATTTTATGACAGGTTGGGCTCTCATTATCAGTTCTCCACGGTCTCCGTGGCAAGCCTGGACTTCTTTCCTTCTTGGAAGAAGTAGGGACGGGCCTTTCCAGAGAGATGTGACCGTTCTGAAAACTCTGTGCTGTGCCCTCCGGTTAGCAGGTGATTAAACCCCCGCAGAAAGACTTTTAATTAGTGCCTGTTACGCACCGTAACTCATTAGTGCCATAGACAGAAAGGCACGGGACCCCCATAAGTTGTGTGTGTCGATTTATTTATTTATTTTATTAAACGAGGACCATGCACAAAAACATTCATCTCAAAACCAGAGAGGGATGATTTATGCCAGATTTCGCTATTAGCTATTTTCCATCTGCGGTCCCTGGGCATGTACACGCAGAGCGATCACCAGACATGAATAACAGTCACTTACATGCAACACCATTACATAGTGGCCATCATACTAACAATTATACAGACTGCATAAACTCTGGGAACGCTGAAAAGCAAACATTTTAAATGCTGCATGCGTTTTCCATTCTGCAAGGGCTCAAGTGGACATTTTACTGTCAAGACTCATTAAAGAGAAGCTGAAGTGAGCTACCAGAGGACGTGTGTCGAATTGCTGCTAAGCACAATTGAGTATACTGCAGAAGAGTCATTAGAAGAAGAAGAAGAAGAAGAAACTTTATGTTTTTGTCATCTTACGTACGTACAATGAAAAGACTTCTCTGCATTCAACCCATCCTATTGCATAAAGAGTGTTTCTGCGGGTCTTTCCTTCCCGCAGCTGTCAGACTATATAATCAGCACTGCTCCCCCAACAGACCAAATTCAATAGATGAACAATTGGATCACATAGCATTTAGTTATCTCTGAGTGTACTTCTTCTGTTCATACTGTACATACTGGTCATATTTCTGCCCTATTTAAATTGCTGTTATTTATAATGCTTCGATTTTATGCCTCTCTGTGCTTTCCGCTTTGCTGCCGTAACACCGTAATTTTCCCCTGTACGACTACTAAAGGAATATTTGATCTTATCTTATCTCATCTAACTTATTTTATCCTATCTTTTATCTATCTTATACCTTATCTTATAGGAGCAGTGAGCAGCCACAGAACTCGAGGAAGAGTGTAGGATCGGTGTTTTGCTCGAGGACACATCAGCATGCTTTTTGTGGGGGCTGAGGTTTGAACCACCGATGTTCTGATTACTAGACAACCACCCTATCTCCTGACATACCTATTCATCCATCCATCCATCCATCCATCCATTCATCCATCCATCCATCCATCCATCCATCCATCCATCATCAACTGCTTATCTGAAGTCAGGTCACAGGGTCATGCTGGAGCCTATCCCAGTACATACTGGGTGAAAGTTGGTGGAAACCCCCTGGACAGTCACAAGACAGGTTGAGCACTGAAGGTTTCTATGTCTTGCTCAAGGACACCTCAACATGCTTTCTGCTCGGACCGGGGTTAGGGTTAGTTATGCCTGCCCCAGGTTATTAATTATTAATTGATTAATCCCGGTAGAAGGCTTCGCTTAGGAATACAATCAAACTGCATTCGAATAAACTTAAACTTTCCTCTCAGCAACACCAGACCTAAAGTTCTCTGCTGGGTTGGCTGCCCGGAGCCATTTGAAATATTAGCGCCGGAAGCCCGAGGAACAGCGAAACCATAGCGGACCACAGCTAGCAGGACAAAACACACCAAAGGAAGCCAGCAAACCGCTTATTTAAACATCACGGTCGGGACAGATTCAGATATAACCATCAGCAGCCACCGCACAGACCCCCGTCAACAGTGATGGGGAACAGGCAGGCCTTTGTTTTGGCCCCGGC
>OMLC01100071.1:0-18546 GCA_900302585.1 Regalecus glesne
AGAATGACATGAGGGTGATGGGGTTGGAGAAGGGGATGGCAAGCGATAGAGAGACTTGGAGGAGACGAATCCATGGACCGATCAACCCCCGCTAGCGGGGAAAACGGCCGGAATACAAATCCTGTTTGCGTGTGTGTGTATTATTATATGTTATTATTATACTGCTGTAATACCCTGGGGAGCTTTGCCGTGGGTTGAAGAGACATGAGGAGAGGACTCTTCCACTCATGCCCAATTTGTACCCATACACCGACAGGCTCGAGTGGCTTTTATTGTCAACGTCACCAACTCACAAGGAATTCCTCCCCGAGGTCATTAACAGCGACGCCAGTCTGACTCAAGCCCCCGAATGAGCAAAACATCTCAATCATGAACAGAACATTACAACGGATTAGGCAAGAACACATATCACAACTTCTCATTCCTGTAATGCTCGGGTAACAACTCGAGCCATCAATCCAATAATTTTTGTCTCGCTCGTCATTTCTTGTCAGAATGGGATTTAATTACATTTTCAATTGAATTAAAGGTAAAAACCCAGTGGTGCAGTTCGCATTCATTTATCCGAGCACATCTGCATTTTTAGAATACATGCTACTTAACGTAGCTCTGATTCAGTCCACCACCTGAAACAAAACATGTATTGCAATGAGGCACAAAGAATACACTGCCAACTATGGGATCGATTACCCATCAGATGAGGAGCACGAGAATCCTCAAATCCAACACAGGTAATCCACCACGTAGGCTATCTGTCCTCTGCCGGTCTGCCAGTGAAGGGTTCCAGGTAAGTGAGGTGAGGGGTGTTTGCATATTAGACAATCTATGGCTGTTATTCAGAATCACCCCACGGTGTACTGTTGTATGAGTGACTAAGTAAAAAAGAAAAAAAAACCTCTTACCAAATTGAAATAGAGGTGAAGTAACAGTAGCCTAGTTTAAAGTAGGCTATTTCTTCTTTCTCTCATCCAGTGATATAAAGGAAACATCTGCCCGCATCAATTAGTAACAGTAGTAAAACTGGAAACAGGCCAAACTTATGCATGCGACTTACTATCTGACATACTTTATGGCTTACATGCAAGGCCTCGGGCTTGTGTCATTCAGGAGGGGAAAGATCAAGTTACCTTCAACTTGTGTGCATTGGTCCCTATGAAAAGGATTTCAGCAGGTGCTATCTGACCCTCAACAATCAGGGTGGACCGTGATGGCTGTGACTGATTCCGTTCAAAACATTCAGTTCCCAAACAAAGGGTCGGATTTCCCGACATACAGCAGGTCCTTTTACTCCCGTTGGCGGACTATTGACGGAACTGAAAGGTGTAAATACAATCATTAAGGAAAGAGAATCTACTAAAGTGACATCATAAATTAAGAAACCATAAATCCTCCAGGCCAATCTACATCATTTCTATGAATAAAACCAAAAAAACATGGCTACACACTAGCCCTCGTCTCCATCCACTCACAGCCAGATGCAAAGCCACATTTATTACAGCTAAAGACAATTCAACAAAACCTACACGCCCGTTAATTTGAGCTTAACATTAGGAAATTCCAACCATATATCTTGTATATACTGTACCGCACATGGTACATGTACTGGCATGCTCTGTGTCAATTCACCTCAGGCATGTAAGAAACTGACATTGATTTCAGTATCTCTAATACATTCTCTGCCCCATTGTGCTTTATCTCCTCGTCTTCACCTGCAGATAGTCGATCATTGTGCACAGATGTAGAGATTCTTGAGTCATTTTAAGTGGGAGAGTCATGAAATCAGAGTAGTATTCCGTGTTGTGAACCACCTACATGGCCAGTAAAACCAATTCTGACCTAAAACGAGTGTCCAAATGAAAACCGACTGACAGCCAAGTCTGAGGTGGTTTCGTATCCAGCTCTTTGTTCATGCTAAACATAGGTAGGTCTGCCTGAGATTTCACTATGATACGCCTGCACAGTCGGGTCTAAATGTAAGACCAGATGTTTCTTGAGATTACAGTTCTTTGTAAATCCCTTTCCGCATTTAGCGCAAACATAGGGTTTCTCTCCCGTGTGGGTTCGCTGATGCATGTCGAGGGTGCATTTCTGAACGAAGCCCTTCCCACACAGGGGACAGCGGTAGGGCTTCTCCCCTGTGTGTGTGCGCTGGTGTGTGTACAGGTGGCCTTTCTGTGCATAGCGTTTACCGCACAGTGTGCACCTGAACGGCTTCTCACCAGTGTGACTTCGTCCATGTACTTCGAGCTGGCTGAAGCACCGGAAGATTTTTCCGCACTGTGAGCAAACAAACCTCTTGGCAGGGTTCCTCCGCCCATACACCCTCACGTTTTGACTCATGCTCTGCCATGCAGGCTCCACATTGGTCTGTGGCGTGGGCATAGGACGCCCACCATGGATCTCTGTGTGGGCAGGTGAGAGCCACCAGATGTGCTGAGTCCCAGCTCCCACAACAGGTGACTGGGTGACCGGGGCCACGGAGCTCTCAGTTAACACAGACTGCTGACTTCTGTTATGGGGCACAGCTGAGCTCTTCAGAGTATCTGTTACTGATCCACCTCCTGTTGAGAAAATTTAGATATTTCTTTTGAGAGAAACAAATAACATGATGCTGAGAAGAGGAGAAATCAATGCAGTTGCTTAAAAACAAAAATGAAAGCCACTTCTATCAGACATTGTATTCTTTCAATGAATTTGCTCTCTGCATCTAACCCATCCTATTGTAATATAGGAGCAGCTGCAGAGCCATCTCCAGGTCTTTTTCCTATGGTCTTGCTCAATGGCACAGGGAAGAGTATTAATCCTGACACACATGTCTTATTGACGGTGGGAGGAAACCCAGCCAGACACAGGGAGGACATGCAAACTCCACACAGAAAGGAACTGGGACGGCCTGGGATTCGAATCCCGGACCGTCTTACTGTCAGGCAACAATGCCGACTAGGCCAATGTACTGCCACATTATAAATACTGACAAAAAGTTTAATCAGTTCACCAGGAAACATATAGTGACAGAAAAGTGACTTCTTCAGTCTAAAATGACTGCAAACATCTGCGAACCATATACACAATACAGAGGTACAATAACAGAAACCAATGATGGTTTCAGATGCAAATTAGCCAATGGCCAGAGTGTCAATGGTAGTGTGTACTATTCAGAGAGGAACAGATGCACCGCAATCACAGCATTGTAAGGTGGCGACAGATGTACTTTTACCCCCCCCCCCACACACACACACACACTCCCCAGTTCAGGGATAGGCATTCCCTTTTCACATAGATGAGTCCTTTGACTCCACGCTCCAACCAACATTCCTCCCTACCAAGAATGTCCGGAGCGACCACTGGCCTGCAGATGGATGTAGACTTCAGAGTCCTGGTCTGACACGCTATGTCATCTCTGTTGTGCCATCTTCTTAGCCAGCTTCTGTTTGGTTTCCCCCGACACACGTCAGGCAAGGACTCCGCAGTCTAAACCCATCTGCCAACCAGCGGCCACTCACTGTGAGGACGAGGATGTGCACAGCCTTGATAGTCAGGAACAGTGGATTGAATGGGGAGTCAGTCCAAAAAAAAAAACCATCTACATGAAAAAGGAACAGCCATAACTAAACAAGAAGGGTGGGCTAAGAGTACATCTGTCACCATCTTACAATACTGTGACTGGAGCTATTCCCCAATCCACTGTGAATGGCACACATTACCATTGACACTCTGGTCAATGGCCAATTTGCATATGAAACCATCGTCGGTGTCAAGAGTTATGCCAGTGTATTGTTTGGTTTGTGGGACACCTAAAGTCGGTTGAGAATGAACAAGTGACTCTGATGTGCTAAAGTAATGAAACGTTTCTCGCACTAAGCGTGTTCAGATGAACGGATGAAACTTTTTTTTTATTATTTCCTTACCTGGATTACTTAGCAAGAATGAATTATCCTCTTTAAATAAGACCGGCTGTCATGCAGCTATTCGATGATTGACCTTTCATTCATTCATATCTATTACCTATGTACAAACGTTAATAGACAATCTCACTGTTTTCGTGTGCTCCTCTAGGCTTTGGCGTTACGTTGTCTTCGGCCGATGGCTCCCGTTTTATCTCCGTTAAGTCGGGCTCTGCTCTTCCTTCATTTGTGGGCTGTCGAGACAGAGGTTGTAGCTGTCATTCCAGAGGAGCGGTACACTAAACTCTATTACACATGATGATCAGCTGTGAACTTACTTCAGCAGGAGAGCGAACTTCACCTTGATAGAAGGCACACGTGTTTTCCAATGAGCTTTCACTGGGAACAACAGACTCTTTATTAGACCAAAACAAACCAGCTAGTTGACCCTAAGAGGAAGGGGGTGATGGCGACACGTAGTTATACTGGACCAGCGAGGTGCACTATACTTAGAAGTATTCATAGGAGTCAGTTGGCCTACCTTTTTATCGGGGGTCTTGTCCTCTCAGGCTCCGATATTTTACAATTGTTTTCTGAATCATTTCGAGGTTCAGGTGTCACGGAAGGTTCCGATACGTCCTGCCTCTGTCCCTGGGCAAGCCAGAGCAAATGTTCCATGAATTGCAATTTCTCTTTGAGTGATGCTATTTCGGTCCTTCCCCGAGTTATCTCTAGTTTTAGCGTCTTTGACTCCATCTCGACCAGTTTGCTTATTTCCATTACGGCTGTTTTGGATAATGCGTCCATGATGGTGACGAGCTGCGTCTGGAAAGAGAACATGGTCGACATTATGGCCAATGTTTACAAAATCTTGTTCCTGTAAGGTGAGATTGATACAGACTGCCAAAGACCGACTGATAAGAGATACGTGTGCATGGCCCGCAGATGAGCGAGTGTTTTTATACCATCTGAACTTGCGAAAATAGTATCACTGTTTTCACCTGCTGTTTGGGAGGACACATTACAGCTGTTCCTCTTCGCAAACTACATCTTCATTCTTCTTCAATCTCTCATTGTTTACTCTTATTCATTGACCAATCTGTTAATTATAAAATTTATTTTAGATCTGATGAGATTGAAAAAAGTACATTATTAATAGCGGGGTGTGTTATTTATTGGTATTGTTGTCGAGGTTTAAGTGTTCATTCATTGACTCAGTTGACCAGAATGCCATGCGGAGTAAATCTAGGATGTGATTGGCTGGGGGGAAAAAAACTTAGGAGGGTCACGACGCAGTAGTCAAAGAGCGAAATTGGAAATGAGAAGGACATGAGGTGGTGTCACACCAAAATCTGTGACTTCTCATATTATATGACCCTGTCTTTCCAAAGCTCTTTTTCGGCCAGTTGTTTAATTTAATATTAACCATACCAAACCCACTCCTCAACTCTTTCTAACTTAATAACTATATTTAGCCTTCTTTAACTTCGTGTCTACATTCAATTTTATGTAAACTACCATGTTCCGTCTGAAAGAATATTTCTAGTGTAAGAGTCACATAATCTGACTGGGCACAGATTTTAGTGTAATAGATTGTTTGAAAATAAGAATAGGAAGAATAGAGACACCAGGGAGCTTTCTTGTTTAACCCCTTCAACCCTGTGGGAGTAGTGGGAGAATGGAGGATGATGGATAAATTGTCATCAAAGATGGGCAATAGATAGATGGACATGCATGACTCCCTATCTCCACTTGAGAGTTCTATCAGAAAGAAGTTACTGCACCCAAAGTGTTTGAAGGAGCATTTTTGCAGGACTTTCCTTCTCACAGGTGTCAGACTCTATAACCAGCACTGGTCTCCCAGTAGTCCAAATTCACATAAAGAGTAATTTCCTGATTTCATGCTATTCAGTCCATTTTCATCATACTAAATATACTGTTCATATGTTGTAATATTTCACCTTGTTAATATTGCTTCTATATTTTGTCATGCCTGTCCAGATTTTATGCCTCTTTGGTTTTAGTTTCCACTCTATTTCTGTAACACCGCATAATTCCCTCTGTGGGACTAATAAAGGAATAAAGTAATTCCTTTAATTAGTTAACTATTATATTATGATAATTAACTGTACCACTGGAGTGAGAAGAAAATCAGCAAGGGCATTTCTGGGAGTTATGGGAGTTTCAGGAGATGATGAGAAGCTTGTAGTCCCTCTCAGAAACTTGAGAAATAGACAAGTTAAAGCAGAGAGGGAAATGGGTGGTAAGGGCTTTTTATGATTTTACTCAGTCAGTGGATTTTGCAGTTGCAATCCAGTAGATGGCGGTATTAAAACGCTGCATGCCAACCACCACTAAAATTCAAGAGGAAGAAGAAATACTGTCCATTGCGGAAATAAAAGCCAGTTAAATCTGCCGACGGAAAATCTTCCTCCTTTTAAAACTTAACGGGGTAAAGAGACGTTGACACTAAATAGATGTACAAATGCGGTATTACATCAAAATCTTTCTCGTATGGCGTGTGTGAATTTAATTGTCTTTCAATGAAATAATATGAACTTCCAAAACAATCCTATAATTGTCAAGCGAGTAGCAATGCAGTTGTATTAATGTTTGCCTGTTTTCCAGTTTTAACCCTGAGTGTTTTATATGAAGTGGTACAATTATTCGAATACCCTCACTTAACTCATGCTCCAACAGTTTCAAGTTGACTATGTTATAATGGATTAAACGGTTTGAATAGCAGACAATAACTAATTGTTGTTGGAAGTAACTGGCATAACAGCATGGGATTGTTAATATTGGACACTTAGGCAAAAACATCCATCGAACATTTGTTTATTTAAACACTGATCGTTTCATTCTATTGTCATTCCACATGCTTAACTTTCAAAGTAGTGTTTCTTTTTATCTCCTTGTATGTTGCACCTGCAATCCCCCCCACCCACCGTCCGGATCAAGTGTAATGGCTGGCAGGAGGGTTATGGTGTTCCCCTCAGCGGCAGTGCTGGGCCCGGTGCTGGCCAATATGGTGGTCTCTCGGGCCAAAGAAGCAATCTCCTCTAATGGTCAATTCACTTTGGGGCTCTCCGGAGGAAGCCTCGTATCCATGCTCAGCAAGGAGTTGCTTCGTCTGCCAGATCTGGACTGCAGTAAATGGGTTGTCGGATTCTGCGATGAACGGCTGGTGCCCTTTGATGACCCTGAGAGCACGAACGGGCTGTACGAGGTACACATTCAAATACCTGGACCAACACTTCAATAGCAGATTATGAAAAGTTTCTCCCACCATGCATGGGTAAAATAACCATTTGTCAAAAGAGAAAATCCCAGATTTGAGCTTTAATGTTTACATTGTATAGAATTATATACTGAATCGCCTGGTTTTGTAAAACTTGAATCTTTGGTTCCTTTACCAGAGTCTCTTGTTCTCCAAGACCAACATTCCCAAAAGTGGCATTTTGGCCATCGACCCATCTCTGCCAGTGAATGAGTGTGCTGAGGATTATACCCGTAAACTGAAAGAGGTATAGGCACCCGTTATATGCAATAATTCTCAACATCACTGTCGCAAGCACTTGGCTGAATATTCTTAGTTGGTTATTGTCAGTGAACATTAATGGCTTGCTTTCTTTTTAAATACATTTTTACAACTTTTAGGCTTTCCCTAATGACAAGATACCCACATTTGACATGCTCTTGCTAGGAATGGGCCCTGATGGACACACATGCTCCCTCTTCCCAGGTCATCCCCTCCTGGAAGTAAGAGCCCTCCTCATCTTTACTGACTTGAACTGAATCTGCATGTGAAGCTTTTTATTATTACTATCCATACTCTGTCATCCATATCTTAGTGAGGAAATACACATGAAAGTGGGATCTGTCCATATAGATGTAATTAAGTCTGTTTAGATGTTATTCCCATTGAAGTATTCCATCAGGTTGAGTCCATATAATGTAGGGAGGCTAATTTGATTTTTCATTATCATTTGTACAAGTGCCCCTTTAATGGTAGTTCACTTGAAACATACTTTGTTGCATTACTATCACATTTTATTCTAATATCAGTTCTTCTCAATTACTGATTTAGATAAGGTAAAAGACTGACACAGACACACATGGGAATGGAGTTGCTGCAGCAGCTACAACATTTCCTTGTACTCCTTTCTATTTTCTTCATCTCTCTGGCTATCCCATTTCATTTTTGTCAACCTCTTCCTCTGTATACTCTGCTGTACTTTCTCATTCCACCACCAAGTCTTCTTGTCTTCCCTCCTATGTTCAGTTGACACATCAAGTACCATCCTAGCTGTCACCTTCACTATTTCAGTGGTGGTTGCCTAGCTGTTCAGCAACTCTTTACTACCACCCAATGCCTGTTATAACTCCTCCCTGAACTCCACACAATTCTTCTTTCTTCAGCTTCCACCATTTGATCCTTGAATCTCCCTTCAGTCTCTTATTCTTTTTGATCTCCAAAGTCATCCTATTGACTACTATTTGATGGTGTCTTGCTATGTCTTCCCTTGTCACGACCTTGCAGTCTCCAATCCTTTTTGGATTGCACCTTCTGCATAAAATAGAGTGTATTTTCCTCCCCTTGTATACATCACCCTATGTTCCTCCCTCTTCATGAAATATGTATTCACTACAGCCTTTTCCATTCTTTTCGCAATATCCACCACTATCTGTCCCTCCACATTCCTCTCCTTGACACCATACCTCCCCCATTACCTCCTCATTACCTCTGTTCCTCCCTCTACGTGCCCATTGAAGTCTGCTCCAACCATCACTCTCTCCTCCTTGAATAAACTCTCCACCACTTCATCTAGCTCACTCTAGAATTCTTCTTTCTCTTCCATCTTACACCCAACTTATGAGGCATACATGCTGATAAAATTCTTCACTACACCTTCAATCTCAAGATTTCTATCCATGTTACTTTGTCTGACACTCTCTTCACCTCCAACACACCCTTGACATACTCTTCTTCAGGATTACCCAAACTCAATTTCTCTTCCCATCTGCACCATGGCAGAGGAGTTTAAACCCATTTTCTGACGTCCCTAGCCTTACTCCCTTTCCTCCTGGTCTCTTGCAAACACACCTTCCTTCTCTCCATCATATCGGGAAGCTCTCTGCCTTTATCAGTCATAGTGCCAACATTCAAAGTTCCGACTCTCACCTCCAACCTAGACATGCCTTCTTCCTTTCCTTCTCCTTTGCCCAACAGTAGCATAATTTCCAGCAGCACCCTGCTGGCCAACGGTACCGGTACCTGTCATTGGTAACCCGGCCTCAACCGATCTGGTACGGAAATCTGATTTATGATCTACACATTTGTTTCAACATTGTTATATGCCAGATACCCTTTTTGACAATCCTCCTTGATTTATCTGGACTTGGGACTGGCACTAAGAATACACTGGGTTGTGCATCTTCAGTGGTTGAGTTAATTGTCATACATGGCACCAAATTAAATTGTAGTGAACTATCCTAAGATAGGTCCATTTTTACATCTCTCAATTAATCCCTATGTTGTGGGGGTGGATATGGACCTAGATGGAACATAGGGGAATAAGCCTGTAAGCTCTTACTGATGCCCAACGGTGGAATCCTGCACCCGGGCTCGTCATTTTCTGAAGCACATGCTCTACCAGGTGACTTCTTCAGTCTGGCTCAGACTGAAGAAGTCACCTGGTGAGTGACGAAACGTTTCTGAAATGAACCTCTGATCCAGCTGAACAGATTCACCTCTTTTGTAAATTAACCCGTGTTAATTAGGTTGAAGGGTTGTTAACTCTGTAACAGGGTCCTGGAAGAAAAAAAGATTCCGGTATAGACATTGAGTAGTTCATTCTATAGTTATAGATATTTAACACATTATTCAGTTTTAGTGTCCGGAATAGTAATTAGGGCTTGGAGGCACACCAGTCCCTCAGGCTCTTTACAGTGGTTCTTGATTTCCTAGAATGAGCAAATTTACTTGCTCACACCAAAGGTGTTGTTTTTATTAAGAAACTGTCTTCAGCACACACACGTGTGAATGGTTTTAAGGCTAGTCCTGTGGTCTTGTAGATTCTGTCCTTCCCTATGCATGTTCCATAAAAGCTTGTGTGGTATAACCATCACACATGTGCATCGTATAACATCAGACATTGGCCAATTGCACGGGTGGTTTGTGGTGTCCCTGTGATGGAATAGTGAACCTGTCCAGCATGTCTCCCCACCTTTTGCCCCAATGAGCACCGGGATAGGTTCGAGCATGACTACGCAACCCAATTTCAGTTAAGCGGTTGATGTTGGATGGTTTGTGGTGCATCATATTTGTCTGATCCACACCTATACATAACATTTATTATATTATAAGTGACTTATTTTTGTTTTGGTTCACTTCTAATTTTAGGAAACTGAAAAGATTGTGGCCCCCATCAGTGACTCCCCTAAACCACCACCACAGAGGGTAACCATGACTCTCCCCGTCGTGAACGCTGCTCGGTGTGTAGTCTTTGTGACAACAGGAAGCAGCAAAGCACCAGTGATGAAGGTCAAGTGTAATTTTTTTGTGATTTAAAAAAAATGACTTTCACTACTCAACAGATAAAATTAGGGTCATGTTCAGAGAGCTATATAAGATGTATACAGATTAGATATGGACTAAACAGGCCTTACGTCTCGACCACATTACATCAGACTTATAATGAGGCTGCACTTGTCCTGTAACATTGAGATTTTTCTCTTTTGTATAGGAAGTGCTGGAGGGTGGAGAAGGTCCAGTATTTCCTGCAGCTCGTGTGCTTCCCACAGATGGAGAGCTATTCTGGCTCATTGATGAGCCAGCAGCTGAGGGCTTAACCATCCAGGTAGAGAGGCCTTGCTCAGGTGATTAACCATAAAATCGTGACGGACAGAAGAAAGAATTTGGGACGTCATTGCTGTTTTGACAAGATGTATAACATTCCCAATTTTCGCTTGAATGTGTGTTTGTATATGTAGGCTCGTGGGATGTCGAACTTTGACTGTGAACCAACAACAATAAAAAGCTAAATGCTACTCCATAATAGGATTTGCACAATTTTGGGATGAGTTTGAGAGTAAAATGTGTATGCTCATCATCAAAAGGTCATGTCTGCTGTTTATCATAAATTTTGATAAAATCTGCAATTTATTTTCTGCAAAGCTGAGTTGAGCTTCATCCTAATAAAAAATTTAGCATTTACCTCTTTTTTTAAAAAAAGAATATATTTTATGAGATTTATTTATGCATGCTCAAATCCTAGTAAGGAAATCATAGAAAGGTTGAATAAATTCATCAGGACACAACGTCGAATACCTTTAACGCTGTCAAAATGAGCTGACAACTTTTAACGTGATATGAAATGATTTTCTCCCTACTGTTGCTTTTTTGCTGGGGAATTTAAGGGAACTCGGAATTCTGCAGATATTCGGCGGAAAACGGGCCGCCCCCTTTAAAACTTCCATAGAAACGTCCTCCCCTTTAAAAGTCAACTCGGCACCATTCAGGAGTACGCCTTAGCAGAACATCCAGGCCGCCGGTGATGGTCTTACCAGAAAGAGACAAGCTAGGACTTTGACATATTCCACCGCGGGTCGCTGACACTTTCACCTTTCCTTGCTTTATAAATCGCGTTTGTTATTTTATATTATTTCATTTGCAATGCACCGGTTCGCCTCTCTCCTGCCTGCCGCCCTGACCCTGACGCTGCTGTACTGCACAGTAACGCGGGGATATTTTGCCGAGGAGCGGTGGAGTCCTGAGTCTGCGTTGCTTGCCCCTCGGGTCCTGCTCGCCGTCATTTGCCGCAACGCCGAGCATTCCTTGCCGTATTTCCTCGGAACCGTCGAGCGGCTGAACTACCCCAAAGACCGTATGGCAATATGGTAGGTCACGTCCCGTCAGGTCTGGAATCAGTGCCCGAGAAAGTAACGGTAACGTTCACCGCTTCTTTAAAACCGCTTTTACAAAAGGAAAATAAGCTATTCAAGGTCGTTGGCGATGTTATAAGTCGATAATGTTACGTTTACTACAGCGCATTGGGCCTTTTTTTCTGGAGAATGTAATTGAAGTGGGGAAGGGGGGTGTTCACGGTGACAGTAACGGAACAAGTTTTGTCAAAGTGCATGTGTGGGTTTAGTTGTCCATAAAACAACCCGCTACCTAGTAGCATGAGTAAGAACAGAAGCAGTAACGCCCTGTTCTTTTTTTTCTTCTCCCCCTCCCTCAAATAATAAAAAAAAACAGCTGATAAAAGTTAAAACCATTGGTTAGCATGTCATCAGGACGGGGCTTGTCACTGGTCAGAGTAGCCATGTGCACATCTGTATACGTGGAGGGAACGGAAGGCTAATATACTTCCTTACATTTGTGGCTAACACGTTAGCCCGCCAGCACGATTTGCTTTCCTAGTATTTACATCCTGCCAGCAGTCCTCAATCACACCCTCGTTTATCATCATTATCATCACCTCATCCCTCTTAGCCTCGAGTTGCTAAAATATCGGCCCTCTTTGTGTGCTCTTTTAGTTGAGAAAAGGCGGTGAGGCTTTAGTACCTCGGGCAGTGCACATCCACATTTTCAGGAGAATAAATGACAGGGGACGTTATTCAAGGTGACACCGTGGAATTTCTGTTCATCCTGTCGGAGTTTATTTAAGGGCATCACATGGATGAATAAACACACGAGCTTTGTCATGGGCAAAACCTGCAATGCCAGGCCACCCTAGATTATAGAAAGAATACGGTCATTGTATGGAGTGAGAATTTCTTTTTTTTTTATCCTCTTGCGTTCATTTTTTGTGCCATTGGCTGTTCCCCAAGATTGGATATCAGAGCAACCCCCACACCGTCACTCTTTCCAAACATCTCTCCCTGGGGCCAGTCATGGAAAAGCATTGAGGAAGTGATGATGGTTGTTTTAGACTATGTAAAGTGCCATCTCCCACAAGTAAAGCTCAAGTAGTGGAAATTTTCAGGGAGGGGTATCTCACTTGACAGTCAAAAGACAAGCTCCAACAGCCCACCCTATAGCAGCTCTGAGCAGTCTGCACCTGCAAGTATAATGCCTTCTGCTCGCTACCCCAAGAGCGGCCTCTGTCCGCATAGAGACTCTTTCTGCGTAGCGTGGTCTCACACATAGCGTGGTCGGGTGAAGTAGTGAGTGTTGGATCTGATTTGTTGGCTGCTCTCTCATTTGCGTTCTAAAAAAGTTATATGCATGTGTGAGTTAAGGACAGACCTGTTTGGACTTCTGGGAACACAATGGTGACAATTCAGCAGCATCTGGTGAAATGTAAACAGCTGCTGTAAACACTGAACGCAGTGTCCCCTGGAGTTTCTTGAATAATGTCATCATCTCAGAGTCAGTGCTGGACTCGGTGTCATGAAAGGCTACTTTCTGTCAGCAGGCCTACACCTACTTAACGTGTAACAGGAATAGAGGAGATGCCACATTGCATTTCGGAGGACCAACTCGTGTCCGCTCTATCGACAGTGAAAGTTTTCAATTTGCATTTTGTGCTTTGGAAAAGCTACTCCTGCACATTCATTTCACTTTCTGGCACGTTCTCAATACAGTCACTGTACAGCAAAGAGCAAGTTTTCAAATACCTTCGCTTTAGCGGACGTCTCGTGTTGCCTCTCTCGAAAACATCGACGTTATTCTTTTATTCTCTTGTTATTCGATGTTATTCTCTGTAGACTTTTCCTACCATCTCCTTCGCATGATTACGCAAGTTACACTGGACAACTTTACCCTTGGACATGATTTTTGTGTGTGTGCGCCACGTCCGGCCGTAGAGGGACCAACGCGCCGAGCCATATTTGCTGATATTTGACAACTTGCTCAACAAAACAAACTCTTTTGACAGTCAACTGAAAGGCAGAAGAGTTGTTTGAGTTTTGGAATAGGCGGAAGGCCCCGTGTCATCCGCAGTTTGCAGATATTTGGGATCGAGCGGCAGTCGTGAGGGGAGAGAAGGTTTTAGCAAGGAGATGCAGTGTTCTTACACATCCCCGTGACATCAACGCGGAGTACCTGTCTTGGCTGCTTGCCCTCCGTGACAGCTGCAGACCCCCCCCTGCCCCCAGTGTGGACGTGTATGCAGCGGAGCCTGGTTGACAGGCCAGCAGTAGACCAGGGAGCTTGAGGAAAAAGGCCTCAGATATTGTCGTGCTGTAACATGATTCCTCCTCTCTTCTGCACATAGAGAGCCAGGCCATTGGAATGGCTCAGGGCTCAACATGTGGCTTGATTATAACCTCTGTGGAACGAGATCAAATGTGCAGGCTGGCAATTAAGAATTCACGGATCAGATGCGTGCTTGGCTCAAGTTGTGTTCCCCTTTATTCTCTCGGTTTTCAGTAAGCGTATACGCGGTAGTTTCCCTTCACTAGAGTCACTGTTACATCTTTTGCATGCTTATTGCAGGAACTGCTCAACATCCTGTCCGGTCGTAGTCCTTTTGTGAAATTGTGTGGACCAGATTTTCAAAGAATCTGTGTTAGAACAGCGCTGGGCCACCCGGATCTCCTATCGCTGCCCACAGCAGCTGACAATACGCTCCCAAAAGGCTAACATTAGCTTATTGTTATCGGATCGGTGGTGTAAGCTTTCAGCTCTTGTCCCAACTTGAATTGGGTCTGGCGCTTGTGCTGCAGTCCACCTTTTTTCCCCCACCAGTGAGTCTTAGTTTGTAGTTGATGTTCCGACGTTTTGATTTCTAGTACAGTGACTTTTAACAAATCAAGTGGTGTTTGAACATTGGCAGGGTTGCGACTGATCACAATGAGGATAACACGACTGCCATACTGCTGGAGTGGCTCACCAAGGTCCAGAACCTTTACCACTATGTCGAGTGGAGGCCACAAGAAAAGCCCAGGTCAGTGACTCTCTGGTTTTCTACAGGAAAGTCTTTCACATTTGGCTAGAAAGAAAGTTGAACATAAGCTCGTGACGTTCCTTGTCCAACTTCCTCCCCGCAGAGAGTATGAGGATGAAGACGGTCCGAAGCACTGGTCCAACCTCCGCTATGCACATGTGATGAAGCTACGGCAGGCGGCCCTGGAGTCAGCCCGTGAGATGTGGGCGGACTACTTCCTGGTGTGTCTTTATGCATGGTTATCGTCATGGTAACAATATTCACGAGGGAGAGAGAACACAAAACGTGTCCAGGACATTTCATTTTGAAAATGAGAAATAAGCAGAAACAGCAGAATAACTTTCATTTCCCACTCTGCACGCTCTAAAAGCCACCAATGCCATGGAGTGCAGAGGTCACAGCGAGGAGTGTCTTTTAAGACACTTTTTAATTCACGTGCTGAAATAAATCGTGACTCTGCTCGACTCTGCCCCTCCTCGCAGCACACGGACTCTCCTCACTCACTTCCATTTGTATTCTCTAACCTGACCGAGATTGTGTAGGAACAACAGGGTGTAATTTTGGGGCTGAATTGATCCAGAAAGGTGATAACTGTGCTCTAGAAATGATCCTGCGGTGTTTGGTAATGCCGAAAGCCAAATTTCGGACGCCGACGCATAAAAAGATGGTCTTTATCAACTTTTTGAATTTCACCGCAATTCCTTATTCATGGTAATGTGTGACCCTCATCACTTGTGCTGAGTGTGAACTGAATGAGGCCAACTGATGTCAGGACACACTAGTTTTCTACTCAGATTACATCTTTCCTCTGTGCCAGCTGGTGGACTGTGATAACCTCCTCACCAATCCTGACGTGCTGTGGAAACTCATCAGCCAGAACAAAACCATCGTGGCTCCGATGCTTGAATCGCGTGCAGCCTATTCCAACTTCTGGTGCGGCATGACCTCCCAGGTATGTCGTGGTTAAAGGGTCTGTGTGTGTGTTTGTTTGTGTGAATAAAGCATTTATAGAAAAAGCTCAGTGGCTTTTATGAGTTCTCCCAAATCCTTGCTAAACTCCAAAATCAACTTCTGCTTTTTCAGGGCTACTATAGACGCACCCCCGCCTACATACCCATAAGAAAGCAAGTCCGGAAAGGCTGTTTTGCGGTGCCCATGGTTCACTCCACGTTCTTGATAGACCTCAGGAAAGAGGCATCCCGGCAGCTGGCCTTCCACCCCCCACACCCAGACTACAGCTGGGCTTTCGATGACATCATTGTTTTTGCCTTCTCTGCTCGCATGGCAGGTATTGTACAACACAGCGTTGAGATCCGGAAAGACGGGCTGAGATGCACTTAGGGTCCATTGGTTTATATTTTGTTGTTTGCTCTCTATAGATGTGCAGATGTTTGTGTGCAACCAAGAGACTTACGGTTATTTCCCCGTGCCGCTACGAACCCACAATACTTTGAAGGATGAGGCTGATAGCTTCTTGCATTCCTTGTTGGAGGTCAACGGTGAGTAGCATGTGTTCAGGCTGGGGGCTTGAAGATCACAGTTCAGCTTCCCTTTCCACTGCAAGTCGATCTCTATTGAAACCTTAACATCCTCACTGCCTCCTCCTGCATCAGGTTTTAGCATGGAATTCTGTTTCTCTATCTTACCGTTTCTGCATCCATCTTCCCTCTCACCGTGTAGTGCGAAACCCCCCGGTGATGCCCTCCAAATACATACCTGCCCCTAGCAAACAGCCAGACAAACTGGGCTTTGACGAGGTGAGTAAGGAGAGTGTTGGAAGATGGCAGCTGCAAAAATGGCTCTTTGCCCATCTCTGTGCCAAATGCCTTCCTGTCCTGTTAATGAAATGATAATGCATTTAATGACCCCTTTGGTTGCCTCTCAGGTTTTCATGATAAACCTGCAGAGACGGACTGACCGCCGGGATCGCATGCTGAGGACACTGTATGAGCAGGAGATCACCTGTAAGGTCATTGCAGCAGTGGATGGAAAGTGAGTTCAGATTTATCTATCTATCTATCTATCTATCTATCTATCTATCTATCTATCTATCTATCTATCTATCTATCTATCTATCTATCCATCTATCTATCTATCTATCTATCTATCCATCCATCTATCTATCTATCCATCCATCCATCCATCCATCCATCCATCCATCCATCCATCCATCCATCCATCCATCTATCCATCCATCCATCCATCCATCCATCTATCTATTTATCTATTTATCTATTTATGGTGCTTTTCGCGCCTTTTTATTTATTTGCTGTTCATGATGTCGTATAATTTGTTAATGATAACCAGAGATTGGTGGTTTGATCCCCGGCTCCTGCAGAAAGTGTGTCAAGGTGTCCATGAGCAAGACACTGAACCCCTTAATCGCTGCCTGAGCACTGCTGCAGTTGTGCTCACTGCTTCTACACAGTAGGACGGGTTAAATGCAGAGAGAAAAAAATCCTCTGGCCTCGGTCTTGTAGCAGTAAATCACTTTCACTTTCAATTGCGTATTTGCCTCCGTCTCCTAGCCCATTTTTTTCTCCTGTATTCATTCTCTGGGCCACTGTTGTGTGGTGAGCACTGTTGCCTCACAGCAAGAAGGTCCTGAATTTGAATCCCAGGCTGTCCCAGGACCTCTATTTGTGGAGTTTCCTTCCACTATCAAAAAGACATGCATGTTGTGGTTACTACTTCTGCCTGTGCCCCTGAGCAAGGCAAATGCCAAATAGAAGGCAATAGGAAAAAGAATTGGACTTGGTCCCTGGGCACTGCTCCTATACATTAGGATGGGTTATATGCAGAGAACATATTTGGCTGTATGTACGGACAATGACAAATGAATGAGTTTCTTCTTCTGAGGAGTGGTAGAAATGAAGATAATGTGAATTATTGATGAGTCTTGTGACCTGAATAAGACAAAGCTGTTCCTGCAGCCGTCTCCCACTGGATATCCATTTGGCCATGTTTGGTCCCCGGGGTCTGCAGCTGCAGACTGCTCCCAGGATGGGTTAAATCCAGAGGATGTATTTCAATGTTTGCTTGCTTACGGTGACAAACTGTCTTTCTTCTCTTTCTTTATCCTTCTCATTCAGAGCAATGAACTTAAGTGAGATTCAAAACATGGGAATCCACATGCTCCCAGGCTACAGCGACCCTTACCACGGCCGTCCACTGACTAAAGGGGAGCTGGGATGCTTCCTCTCACACTACAATATCTGGAAAGAGGTTAGCCATAGAGGCCTTAGCCACTCGGTGAATATGAAATGTATTAGTCAGTGAGCCAGACAGATGTTTGCCTCAAGAGTCAGACCAATCTTAGGCATCAGTCTAATTTATCCTTCATATGTAAGTTGTGTCTGGCCTCCATCTCACCGGAAGCGAGATCAAAACTCAGGCTCTTCCATTAAGCGGGTGTTCTAATCGGAGCTTTGGAGATTTGTCTTACGTCTGTCAGACCAGTCCCCAAGGCTGTGATTGGACCATTCATTTTTTGAGACAGGGCTACCTTCTCCTAGATAGATCCATGTGGTTCCCTCTTAAGTTGGGTCTGGCTATGGAAGCAAGGTGTATCAGTAAGACCCTGACTAACCTGTCTCTGGCCTTAGGTTGTAGAGCGGGGTCTGCAAAGTTCGCTGGTGATTGAGGATGATCTGCGCTTCGAAGTCTTTTTCAAGCGTCGCTTGAAGAACCTCATGAGCGAGGTGGAAAGTGAGGGGCTGGACTGGGACCTCATGTAAGTTTGTATGCATCCCTCAAAGAGGTTC
>OMLC01100074.1:0-16314 GCA_900302585.1 Regalecus glesne
GTAAGACGCAGATAGGTGTACTCTCAGGCCACCGCCCCTATTCAGCGAGGGTCGCTCCCTCTTAACGTAGATGGCCTCCTTCACCCCCCTCTCAAACCAGCGTTCCTCCTATCAAGGATGTGAACATCATCATCTTGAATGAGTGGCCACTCGCCTGTAGGTGGCTGTAGACCACAGAGTCCTGACCCGACGTGTTGGCTCTCCTATGCTGCGCCATCCTCTTAGCCAGCGTCTGTTTGGTCTCCCCGATGTACAAGTCACTGCAGTCCTCCTGGCATTTAACAGCGCACACTACGTTACTTTGTTTGTGCCGGGGGACCCGATCCTTGGGGTGGACCAACTTTTGCCGCAGTGTGTTCAGGGGTTTGAAAGCAACCGAGACGCCATGTTTTGAAAATACACGTCTCAGCTGTTCCGAGACTCCCGCCACATACGGAATCACCACCACTCTACGTTTTGGCTCCTCCCCTCCCTCCACTTGGCTGGAGCTCTGTCTGGGAGGCTTCCTGGCTCAGTGTCTTGCTCAAGGAAACATCGACATGCTTTCTGAATGGACTCGGGATCAAACCACCAATCCTCTAATTACTTAGATGACTCCCCTACCTCCTGAGCCATGCTGCCCTGGTAACTCATCAGAATGAGAGGGTCAGACCGACCTTCAGCCAACTGGCAGTACTTTCTCATCTTGAGAACAAGTAGTTAGACGTTTGATTCCTGGCATGTCCCTATGCTTCCTCTTACACTTATCAGAAAGACTTACAAGAAGAGAGCACAGAAGGGTTTGTGGTTTACCTTTAATACAGACAGTAGCAGAGGTACAGAAACATGGCTGCAAGACTTTACAAACACGGCCTAACCAAACCCAAACAGTACATATTGATAGTTTTCCCCCAGTCTAAAAATGATTACTTGACAGTTGCTTTGACACGGTTAGAAACAAAAAGGCGATCTGCTTCCTCTCCCATGACCCCTGGGTTTACCAGCACGGTAGTTCAGTTGTGCTGCAGCTCCCATGGCAGCGTGGGGTGGGGATGGGCATTTCCACTCACTGGGACTGAACCAGAGGAGCACCTTGAAAACTCCAGCTCAGACTCAGGATCCTGAAGTCCAGTGTTCCTTTGGGTCTTCGGGTCTTTGACTGGTCTCTGTGATGATGTTTTACATGAGGTTGCAGGAAGGTGTTGAGGACCCTGATAACCCAGGGAAAGATGAAAGACACCATGCCAGTGAGCCCTTTCCCTGGGCTTCAGCTGGCCTTCTTGTTGAGCGTGAGACAGAGAGAGAAACAAGCTTTGACTTTTTCAGTTTTACTTTAAGCGATCAGCCCCGTGCCTGGGATGGCTGTTTACAGAAGAGGAAATCTGGTCGTCTCAAGCACTGAGATCCATGAAGCATCCAAGTGTCTTCTACAAGCGACATAAATAATCCATAGAAATAGAATATCTTGGTTTCTCCTGTACGGTGAAAAACGGAGAGGCTATATAGAAAAATATATATATTCCAAAAGTAACAGATCTACATTTATATCAGCTGCATAGCAGTTCCAGATGAAAACAGCTGCATCTACGTAACACAACATAAATGCAACACTCAATTACTTCAATAAAGACAAATCAGATGGTGACGGGGATTGCACAACACTACATATATATATGGTCACTGCTTGTTTCTGAACATTTGAAGCATACCTCAGGAACCCTTTTATGGCTCGAACCAAACTAAACATCAGGGTTGATCCTCACCAACAGGACCGGTGCAGAGTTTGCCTGTCAAACGGGTTGTCAAGGAGAAACGGGCGACCTCCTTTTGACTGAAAAGAGTCTTTCAAGGCACATGAATCTCTGATGCTCAAAGGTTGATGCACTTATTGTACATCGCTCTGGATAAGAGTGTCTGCTAAATGCCTGTAGTGTCATGTCATGTTTAAATGTATGAAGTGTGAATGTCTGAGTGTGGCTGTTGGGTCCTGATGCAAGCATGACAGCTTAAGGGGCTTGATTCTGACCTATTGGGTTTAGGAAGTCGTCTTTCGTCCACTGATTCCCAGCTCACCACACTGGCCTTGCCCCGAGCCACTGCTCATTCACTGTGCAGCGTCACGCAGCAACTTGATAGTCCCTCTGAAATTAAACCCCTTTACATGTCTGGAACCCTGGTCATTTGACAAGGAAAATGCAAAAGAAACAAAAAAGACAGAAACTTGAGACTTTTAGAGGTTTTTCGAGGAATGAACCATGGCAAATAAAGAGAACAACTGTGTCCAGCCTGTTTGTGAACTTCCAATTGCATCAAATCCTACTTTAGTACCTTCCAATTACATGGTCGCTACAGAATCAAAGCCTCAACACTCAGAGCTCTGCTCCCCTCAGTTCAAGGTAGACTACAGGTGAAGCTACAACCTAAGCAACACGTTTCCTGAAGTGTCGCCTCTTGTGCACAACAGTGTAGTGTTCAGTTGTCACAGGGATGTCATGAAGAATCTGGTCAAAAATAAAACAAAAGAAGCCGAAATATCCAGAGCACACTGGGGACACAGTCTGTCTTATCACAGGGCGGAGGAAGTCACTCACAGGCAGCGGTTTTCTCCGAGTAAGGATGCCTGTCCAAATTCAATGACAACCACACTGTAGGCCGGGGCATCACACCGTCACACTACCAAGCACTTCAGACGACACATCCGTCAGACGACACATCCGTCAGACGACACACCCGTCAGACGACACACCCGTCAGACGACACACCCGTCAGACGACACACCCGTCTGACGACACACCCGTCTGACGACACACCCGTCTGACGACACACCCGTCTGACGACACACCCGTCAGACGACACATCCGTCAGACGACACATCCGTCTGACGACACATCCGTCAGACGACACATCCGTCAGACGACACATCCGTCAGACGACACATCCGTCTGACGACACATCCGTCTGACGACACATCCGTCTGACAACACATCCGTCTGACAACACATCAGTCAGACGACAGTGAAAAAACCCAACAAAACAGACATAAGCCATAGCGATGTCTGATTAAGTGAATCTGACGTACGGTACAAACACAACACGACCAGCATTTCAGCTGAACGTGTCGTCTTCATCAGAGACCAGCCCCTTGCTTGTGCATTCACTTCCATAGAGACCAAGTGTCTCATAACAGAAAACAAGAAACAGCCGCAAGAAAGAAAAGGGTCCTAGCTTGGTGGTGGGGCACTACTCTGACTAATGAGATCAACATTACAACATCATCTATATGGTGGAGGAAAGACAGAAAAACTGATCCAGTCATTTAAGTGAATTTCCCCCAATCATCATATGGTGACTTCACAAACAGCCAAGAGGATGAGAAACAACCTCTGCGGGCCATAAAACTGGCCTTCCACCAGGACAGACAGAGGCAAAGTCGAGTCAAAGCTGGGTCCTGAGATGACTGGCATTAGCCAAACATAGACAAGGAAGTCAACTTTGCTCTCAAAGCGTTTCCATTCACAACACCACAAGCTCCATGTCTGCATGTAATACCTGTTTGGTCGAGACACAAATATAGCTTAAAAAGACGCAGCCAAAGAAAAGCTACTCCTAACATGGCGACATTCACTAAATTCATCACATTGTGAAACATGGAGCCAAGGCTACAGCCCCTCCAAGAACAATACTCCAGTTTGTTTTCAGGGATGCCTGACGCAGCGTCACACAATGGAAATGCCACTCAAACACACAGTAATGCACGTTTCATGGGAGGAATCTTAGCAGATTCTTCAGCTGTACACATGGACCAAGTCAGCAGTGTGGTCCTGAATGGGCTCCGGCGAGAGAGCGAGTAGGTTAGCTGCAGGTACGTATGTAGAGGCTGTTTTGAGCTCCAGAGCCACACCCTCCTCGGTCACACTTCAGGAAGTACATCTCCACTGTCAAATTGGACTACTCTGAAGAGACGAGCCGTCAGACTTGCTGTAGCAGAAGCAATGCGATGACTTGCGACCAGACGTTGTGCTGACATGGAGCAAAACAGCAGTACAGTTTAGTATTGGCTTGAAAGTAAACGTCTGGCTTGAGATATGAAGAGACATCAGGGTTTAGTTAATGTCCAGTTAGCTGAAAGAGCTAGTGTTTCAGCAGGTGACATAAGATAAAGGCATGAATCCTGATCCTTGCACTGGCTCAAACAGAGCAGCTCCCTGCAGTTCATCATGGTCATGATTTGCATCCTTCCCACTGTAAACAAGGTGGGTGAGCGGCAGCAGCGACCACACACGCCTCTGGTGGACTTGTGCCCTCCTACAGTAACGGGCCATAAAGTAGAGCATCATAAGGTGCTGGAAGAAAACCCTCAAAAATATATTCTCTGTGCGTGAAACACACTTTGTTTTTAGAGTCTAACATTCCGAAAATCATGAATTATTTTTCAAGCTATAAAAAGACGAGTGTATTCTGCAGGTCTGCAAGCCCACCACCTGGCTTTGAAAAATACAAAAGTTCACGTGGGCCCTCGCAGACATCTTTGCTAAACCCGAGTTACAGAGTTCTGGGTTGTGCACGAGGAGAGGAGGAAACCTGTGGGGGACCTGACAGAAGAGACTCCACTACAGCTGCAGGGAAAATACAGATGATCCAGCCCTCCATCCTTGCCTGAACAATGTCCTTGTCCAGATTTGAGTGACGTGAGTATCTTCAACATGATAGTCCTTGAAGAGGAGAGAAGCTGATGGAGAAGAGCAGCACATCCCAGCTTCCACCCCTGATGACCCTGGGAAGGAAAAGACAGTAAGCGACCTGGGTATGGGAGAACATAGACTGGATGATGAGGGAAATCCTGCACACCACACCGGGCCTTTTCTGGATTAGTTTGACACGTGATGTAAAAGGTTTCGCATGGTTGCTAGACTAGAGAAGTACTGTGTAATAATGAGTCCATTTACTCTGCATCTTACCAAGCCATCACTGTGAATAACATTCTGTTATAAGAGGTAATACTGAGCACGAGGACAATACCTGGACACAAATGATTTAGCGTGTGAGCATTAGCACAAACCTTTATGGAGATTTAGTAAGACTGACTCAGGTTGCTGCCTGGCTCCTGCAGGCTAACAAGCAGGTCATCGATCTTCTCCATGTTCTGAGATGTGCTCATGCTATTCTGTAGGCTCCTGGATTCTGATAAGGACTGGTTGAGCAGGGACTGAATGTGAGCCTCACTCTCTCTTTGGTTCTGGCCAGACTGGCTGATAACGAGGATCTGGTCTGACAACGTGGTTCCAGGAGGGTTTATCATCGGGCTGCATTCTTTGAAGGAGACACAACAAGAAAATCCCATTACAGAATTTCCCTGACCACAGCCTGTGGTGGAGGTCTGTCCAGTAATCAGGAATAGCTGCCCACTGACTGCCTGTCAACACGTGAAGAGGAATGTTTCCTTACTCAGAACAGCAAGACACATACGTGCAGGAACAAAGCTCCTGCTGCTGTGATGCAGATTCACAGGTTCTAGGGGGTAATGTGTAGCTCTGACCACGCTTTTCATTTTGACTCCACGTGAGGAGAAGTATTTTGGTGTTTGGTATTTTGGTGCTCACTGCACCGCCACGCAGGTCTTGTGACACAGGGACTAAAACATCTCACATGTCAGTCTTCACTTCTCCTGAAGACTGCTTCATCACTGCTGGAAGGTTCAGTGAGTTGGAAGGTGACTTATTGTGCCTCTCAAAAGAACCCGTGTGGCTGTGGTAGCTCAACGGTAGAGCGTGCGATTTGGAGACTGACAAGCCAGATGTTGTGGGTTCAAACCCACCGCGGGGCTTCAAGAAGGGTATCCAGCCTTAATCCCTAAACTCCATCTAAGCCCATGCCCACCCCCACAATGTGGAGCCTGATGGTGACACATAAAAATGGGCCTCCTCTTAAAAGGACATTAATGACCACGGTGAGATAGAGTAGAACCTGGTGTAATGGTAGGCTAGAGAAAGTCTAATAATAGTCTTGCCATGATAGCAAAACTGAGAAAAGGCAGCAAGACAAGCAACATTTCAAGTTCATTTCCCCCGTTGACAACACAGCGAGCCTTCTGTGCCAGCAGAAGCTTTCTGGTCATTAACACTGCCCTGGAATCACAAGCCCTCAACTGTCAAGCAATCAGACAACCATATGTCATGTCACTGGGGACACTTTTCAGAAATGTACTTCTTTACCATTCTCCATCCCGAAGAGGAAAAGGCTGGGCTGCTGCGGCTGGCTGTGCTGACTGATGGTCCCGCTAACAGCTGTCTGAAACAAAGACCCGGGCTGCTGCACAGGAGAAGAGGTGGTGGTCTGGAGTCGTGTCACACCATTGTGTGTGGTGAATATGGCTGTTTGGGGAAGCTCCTGGGTGGCCATCCCACCTTGTAAAGAGGCCATGTTCGACTGAGGCATGAAAAGGGAGACAGACTGCTCCTGCCTGCTGGCTGAGCTGCGATCCAGCACCATGGGCTGTTGTTCCTGAAACAGAACTTGCGGACGTGGTTCTTCAGGGTTTCCCAAGGTCATAGGCTCCAAGCGGTCCTGCTGGCTGACGCTCACCATTCTGGCCTGGGAAAAGAGGAGCGATGGGGTCTGAGTCTCCTGGGAAGCAAGACTGGTGGTGCTCATAGGAGGCATCTGGCCCTGGTTACTGAAGAGAAGACTGGAAGGCTGATCCTGGTTGGGCAAGGGATTACCCCGAAATAAGAGGCCAGCCGGTTGTTGCTGCTGGTTTGGAGGGAGGGCATTAGCAGGGGAATGCGTTGAGATGTTCTGAAACATAGCACCCTGTTGGGGTGACTGTGTCTGTGCCTGAGAGGGCTGCTGCTGTTCCATGGGAGTTCCTTGCTGGATGGGGGTGAGCTGAGTCTGAGTCTGGAACACAGATTGTGGTTCTGGTCCAGAAGTCTGCAGGGCACTGAGGAATGCCAGCTGCTGCTGTTGCTGCTGTTGCTGCTGCTGCTGCTGCCGCTGCCGCTGCTGCTGCGGACTGCCAGGTGTCAGCTGAGAGGACAGGGAGGTCTGGGAAAGGAACAGGCCAGGGGTTGGGGGCTGTTGGTCTGGAGAGAGACTGGTTCCGCTCAGGACCGTCAGCGTGTTCTGGAAGAGAGCAGCCTGGACCTGCTCTTGTGCATGAGAAGCTTTTTGAGTATGGAACATGGGTTGCGGATCTCGTCCCTCTGCCAAGGAACTGGGATTGTGGAAGAGCGGTGGGGAGGCGTGGGAGGGAGTCTGCTGTAGGAAGTTGGTCTGAATGGAGAGGAGTTCATTGGTTTGTTGAAAGAGAGCTGCTTGCTGATTTTGCTGTTTCTGCTGTTCTTGTTGCTGCTGCTGCTGCTGCTGCTGCTGCTGCTGGGCCTGCTGGAAGAGAGAGCCACAATTGGGAACCACACCTTGTGAAGAGCCCTGCTGCTCTGTGTTCTCACCACGGGAGGTGCCCTGGAAGATATCACATTGCATGGGGATCTGGGATTGAAACAGCTGCTGCTGCAGACTTTCCAATGCTTGCTGTTGCTGCTGCTGTTGAATTTGCTGTTGCTGTATTTGTTGCTGCTGCTGCTGTTGCTGTTTTTGAATCTGTTGTTGATGTTGGATGTGCTGTTGCTGCTGCTTGACCATTGAGCTCTCAGCCTGTAGTGGTAAGTTGCAAAACCCCTTGGCCTGAAGTTGTCGTACTGCCTGCTCCAGCTGGGCCATTTCATCAGGGGGGAACAGCGGCAGCTGGTGCTGTTGGGAAGAGGGTTCCCCACACAGCCGCCCCACACCTCCGGTACTGTTTCCAGGCCTCTCTGGGCCCAGGCCTTCTCTGGGCTCCAGAAGGTACTGCTGAGAGCTTGGCGGGATCAGAGGCTCTGCAGACACAGAAAAGGAGCTGCTGGCAGCAATGTCTTGTTTCTGAATAGTGCTTATGGCCTCTGTACTGCTGAAGACTGGAGCAGGGACTTTGTCCGGGTCCCCTGCAGCAGGAGGGATGCTGCTGGTGAATGTTCTGCTGTTGGTTAGATGGCTAGAAGTCATGTCCATGTTTTGCTGGGCTGGACACATCACATCTGCTGTCTGCTGGGAAAGCTAAAGGAAAAAACAACAACCGATCAGATAAGATGTTGCTTTATTAGTGCTATAGGGAGAAATTGGCAGTGTCGTAGCACCAAAGGGGAAAGCAGGTCAGAGGCATCAGGATTAGGATTAACCAATAAAACTAGGCATGCTGGATGCAGAGACTCATTTACTCCATCTTCAGTTAAACTATTTCATCGGCAGTGGAAAGGGTGTGGTTTTATGTATCGTCAAAAGGTTCAACCAACACCTAATTCCTCTGTCTGAAGATGTTCACTCCAACGCTGGTATTTTCAACTGGTATTGGTCCATAGCTTAGACAGGGGCCCACGGCAGCGCAGTGGTAGAGCATGCGATTCAGGAACAGACAAACTGATGGCTGCCGGTTCAAACCCACCGTGGGGCATCAGGAAAGACATCTGGCCTTAATCCACCAAGCTCCATCTATTGGTTTGCCTCTACCCACATGGTGTGGGAACTGATGGTGATGTGTAATGCAGACCTCTCACTGGGAACCACACCTTTGATATTTAAAATATGTCCTCAAGGGGAGAAGAAGAGAGATTACTGTAGAAGATGAGAGAAAAATAACTCACCTTATACACACCAGTGGGGTTCACGTTGCTGGACACCTCCATTGGAGTGACCTCTTCTCTCTTGACGAGAGGCAACATTGATGGCATCAATGCAGCATCTACACCTGAGGTAATACCAGAAGAGAAACAGCTCAAAGTTCGTTTTAAAAACAGGGCTTATGCTTCAACTCATTAAAGTTCCTTTGTCATCTCAAATATCCACAACCACAGTCAGAAATGGACAACAAATGTGTCAACTCAAGTGTGGATGAAAGTGAAAAAGTACCTTTGATTCGCTCATCATAACAACAGGACTTCACTGGTGAGGCTATCTCCTTCTTCACACACACATCCGTTTTCACTGCAACTACAGGAATAAGACACATCACTTAAATCCTGCTAAAATGTACCAACAAAACATGTGCTTGTAGTGTCAGGTCTGGTCGGCCAATAGATCGCATGGCGATCTATTGGCCGACTAATTTTTTTATGCCATGCGATTTACCCACACTACCTTTGTGATTGACTGGTAGATCGTGATCAACATATTGAACACCCCTGCCATAGAGGCACTTGTGAGGTTTGATGATACATCTCCATGTCTCCACAGGGAGGTGGTCTGGACCAACCACCTTTCACTCTTCATCCTCTTCATAGCTGCCCTCACCTCCTCCTTGATGATCCACTGCACCTCCTGATCCACTATCTCCACATCATCAACCTTCTCTCTCTCTCTCATGTTCTTCATTCATCAGCTCCTCAAAGTTCTCCTTCCACCTCCTCAACAGACTCTCCTCATGTGTCAGCACATCTCCATCTCTATCCTTTATAGTCCGGACCTGCTGCACCTCCTCCCAGCTCGGTCCCTCAGCCTGGCCAATTGGTATAAGTCCTCTTCTTCTTTGTCTCCAACCTCTCATACAACTCGCCATATAAGATAAGATGAGACAAGATATCATTTTATTAGTCCCACAGGGGGACTGTGGGACTAATAAAGTGGTTGTCCAGCTATCCACCAACTCTTCACTATCAGCCAGTACCTGTCTTAAATCCTCCCTAAACTCCACACAACAGTTTTATTTCTTCAACTTCCACCATTTGATCCCTTGCTCTCTTCCTCTTCTTTTCTCCAGTCATTCTACAGACCACCATCTGATGCTGCCTAGCTGTCTGTTTATTGGAAGTCAGGTTGCCGATCATCCATTCCTTCATTTTCTAAACAGCTTGTCATATTTAGGGTCATGGGAAGCTTATTGAATGTTTGATAAATTAAAAGTTGTCTTTTAAATCTATCTATGTTTCTCTTCTCATCTCTCTCTCTCTCTCTCTCTCTCTCACTATCTATTTGTCTATCTGTAATTAGAAGTTGACAGCTTGTTAGAAAACCATGTTTCTCTCTCAAGGTTCTGTCTCATCCCACTCTTTTGGTCCTCCCACCTGTTCTCCCTCCTTCTTCTCTTCCCCCTCATAGTTTTTCTCCCCCGTCTTACTTTCCCCTTTTCCTCTCACTTAACCATTGCAAGCCAGTCTGCTACACAGCCAGCAAGCTCCTCTCTCCAGCTCCACCTTCCTCCCTCTCTCTCTTTCTCTCTCCTTTCTAATGGCCGTCTGACAGCCTGTAAGAATCACATCTCCAGTGTCTCTAATCAGAGCTGAAGAGTGGGAATCAGCAGATGTCTGATCCTCTCTCCTCTCTCATCAATCCACGTAACTGAATGGGAGCTAAAGCTGAGCAAATCTTAACCTGGGACGAAATTAATATGTAGCAGATCTGTGGCATGCTCGCATACCCCTGGAATTGGAAATGGCTTCTGTGCTGCCTGACCTGTATCTATGTGTGAGTGTGTGTGTCTGTGTGTGTCTGTGTGCGGTTGTGTGTGTGTGTGTGTCCTATTCAGCTCCCCTTTGTGTTGGCTTTAAGTATTTGAGTGTCAGTGTCACGGGTTGTGGCGGCAGATTATTTGAGAGACAATTGGCTGCATGGCCGTAATCAAGAGAACACTGAGGTGTGTCTATCTTATGACTGCTTGCTGACAACCCTCTCTGACCCCCCTCCCCCCTCTGTCTCTCTCTCCCTCTCTCTCGCTCTCTCACTCACACACACACACACACGCACGCACACACACACACACAATCTTTTTTTCTTCAATTCAATCACGCAGTCCATCCGCCCTGCAGAGCAATGTGGCACTGCCCTCGTGCATGACAGTATCAATTCAATTACCCAGGAAATAGATCCATATTCAGCCTATATAAACTCATACGCAGAGGAGCCAGGAGGGGCTGGGCATGCCAAATGCACAGTGGACTGCTGGTTGGAGAGAGACAAAGAAATGCACATTTACCCTGTAATAACTTTCATTTGGACTGGGTTTGAAAACCATTCTCAACCAAGCATTTGTCGCTGTCACATCGCATTATCTGCAAATCAGGTTTACAAAATATCAATTCAATTTCTGGCATAGTGCAAAACCCAGAGGGGAGACGACAGGGCAGGGGAGGAGAGAGACACACACAGGGATGAGAGAATGGAGCACACATACAAGCACACAGACAAACAAACACAGGTCTGCACACAGCAGGCTGAGGGGCCCCTTGTGGCTCGGCCAGATTTCTAGTCAGAGCTAATCAAAAGCAGAGCAGACCATGCTAATCTCTTCAATTTCATCCTTTAAACCACCGTCTTTCCCCAACTTGTAAGCACACACTCCCTCTCTCTGTGTCCCTCACACACACGCCTTCCTGCTCAAAGCTGATCTTACAGGGCTCATCACTAGTGTGGAGCACACATACGGTCAGGGTTTGGGCTGGTTGGCTCATTGATACAAGAGAACTGATGAGGGGCAGGACAGGAGACTGACAGAGAACTGTGTGTGTGTGGAGTGTCTATGCACAGCAGGATTATACTTCCTCAAATAGTGGGTCACGATTCATGCCTGCCCCTAATTCTAAGATCACACATCAAGTGGTGCTGCTGAGCTCACAGCTGGTAGGAGAGGGTCTCAGTCAATTGGCCAACCAGCTGAAAAAGATCTAAGAAATCTATTGACACACACTGAGCAGCACCGTCACCCAGTGGTCAGCGCCGTTGCCTCGCAGCAAGAAGGTCCTGGGCTTGAACCCCAGGTCCTTTCTCTGGAGAGTTTGCATGTTCTTCTTGTGTGTGTGTGTGAGGGGGGAGGGGGAGGGGAGGAGGCTTCTGCTGGGTACTCTGGTTTCCTCCCACCATCAAAGACATGCATGAGGTTAATACTCCTGCCTGTGCTTCTGACAAGGCAATAGGAGAAAGAAGTGGAGTTTGTCCTCAGGTGCTGTACTGCAGCTGGTCACTGCTCCTAGCATAGGATGAGTTAAATAAACTAATAAATGGATTCCCTTATCAGTCCCACAAGGGGAAATGTGGATTTCTCCTCATCTTAACCATCCTATTGTATAGGAGCAGTGAGCTGCCAACATGTGGCGCTCAGGGAGCAGTTAGGGGTTCAGTGTCTTGCTCAAGGACACCTCCACATGCTATATGCAGGACCGGGGATCAAACCTGCGACCTTCTGATTGCCAAATGACCGCCCTATCCACTGAGCTATGCCACTCCTTGCAGAGTGAATGTCTTTGTGTTTATGTACAATGACAGTCGAAGTGTCTTCTTCTATTGTGTATAGGTCAGAAGGCCAAGCTCTCAGCAGCATTATGATGATGCATATCCCTTATGCAGGACATTAGATTGTATTGATATTTCTGCCACGGTTAAAGAAGGATCTCTGAGGTCAAGGTACCAAGGAATGTATTTATTACCAATGCAGACATCCATCACCATCTGGCAAAACCATGATTCTGGTCTCATATTTGAAAGAGCTGACCCTCGAACCAACTGCACTACACTGTGCAGCAAACCACTTTAATACATTATGAAGATAATAATCGAATCCTGTGTGACCATTAGGGATGCCATCTTTATTTCCTAACACATTACAGGCTTCAGTTGCATCTTCATATAACGTCAACAGAGATTACCAACAGGAGAAGGGGCTACGTTCATCTTGCAATGCTGTTCGTTTTTCCTAGCTGCACTAGAGTTCTTGAATTGACACAAAGAATGCAAACACGATTCTTACTCTAAGTGTCACATTAGAAATGTCTCCAAACGTTGACTCTGATGTCGCCCTTTCTCCAGCGGCCTCAGTACACAAGTAAATGGTATTAGCTCTTATGCTAGGAGTTTTATTAACCAGACCTTGCTGAGTCCATGCAACTGTCACAAGAGACTTGATCCATGCATGATGCACCATCCATGATGCACTACAAAGAGCAGTCCAACTAGTATACTTGTAAGTACACAGGTAAAAACACGTGGGCAAAAAGCTTAAAATTCATATTAAGAAGGCATAGGAAATATAAATCTAATGAGGCATTAATTTCTCATAAACATATCTAATCTGTAGGTTGATAGATTTCTCACCCAGTCTGCATTATGATGAAGCTGAAATTCCAAAAGGAAACCAGAACTTTGTTGCTTTATCACAGCCCTGTAACAAGTTTTGAAAAGAGGATGTAAAAGATGACCGATTTGGGATCTGGAAAATGAGGCTGGATCACTTCAGGGGAATATATTTAGTGTAAATTTTGGTTGATCTGGGTCACGGGTAATATATGAACATTTGCTGTCCTATTCAAATAAACCACTTGACATCAGACACTGGAGTTATAGAGACTATAAAGGTGCTGTTGGCCAGTTTGTCCATGGGTAACAATGAAAATGCACAAACCCAATGCTGGTCTGAAGTGAGCAGCTATGCAACTGAAGCTCCAAGTTACCTTCCCTATAGGACTCCATTCACACAAGAATAGAATATCTGCTGCTGTTGACACGGAGCAGCATTTGATGTCAGTGTGAATGGACTTTTGACACTACACTCCATGTTGTGGAGCTGGACACAGACTTAGACGGAGCTTGGGGGATCAAGGCTGGAAAAGCCCCTCCTGATGCCCTGCAGTGGAATCAGACCCACTTACTCGTCAGTTACTGAAGTGAGCGTGCTAACCACTGAGCTATTAGGGGTAGTGGTTACTAGTGAAGAGACTTCCAGGCCTTTGGTAGATGTTGTTGTTGCCTTGCTCACATTTGACCGTCTTCCTCTAAACTCAGACGGCTTTCTGTGGCAGAATCGGGCAGGCTGGCCGACACAGGCAACGTGGTTGGTGTTCAGATGCTGGCTTAGATGGGATGGTTTCATCCTGGTGTTTGCTGACTTCACACCACAAAGAGAACACAGCGGCTGTGGTGGATCAGAGGCTGTATGTGTGAAGCCAGAAGGAACACACTGCTCTTGATGCTGACGGACTAAGGAGGTCATTTTCTTTTTATCTGTGTCTCCAGTGTCCCCATGTTCATTCCCACTGCTCAGAGGAACGATGTGCTCGAGCTCCTGATCCATTTCTTTCCTCCCTGTATTTTACAGTTTATGCATAAGAAGGATCCAATCTCTGTTTAGCTAAGTTTAGCTGACTTGTCTGTAGTTACCGATGGCGACCACTTGACGTGTAGGTCAACTATGGGAGAGTAAGTCTTTTCCATCAAAACACTTCTGAGTTGTATTACATTGATTAAAGGACTAGCAATTTTAATGTAAGTTTAATTAATTTGATTCATCTTTAGCTGTTTGTGTTATCTTAGTGGTTTACATTAATTTTAATTAATATAATTAAGATATGTATATACTTTTCATTACCCCTTTCCTCTATACATTGGCGGTTCACTAGTAGCCTTCTTGCCCACCGAGCCGGACGCCCAGGTTCAAATGCTGAGCAGGACACTAGTGTATCTGACTCTCAAGTATCATTCACTTTGGTTAACGGCATCTGCAAATGAAGTCAATTGGATATATTATGCTAATTAATTTGGCTATTTAGCAAATCTTCTTGTGTACCATCTGGGAATAGTTATAGAAAGAAAGAAAGAAAGGATTTCCTTATGAGTCCCACAAGGGGAAATTTGGATTTCTCTGCATTTTTGACCCAACCTATTATATAGGAGCAGTGAGCTGCCAACATATGGCGCTCGGGGAGCAGTTAGGGGTTACGTGTCTTGCTCAAGGACACCTCGACATGCTGTATGCAGGACCGGGGATCGAACCTGCAACCTTCCGATTGCCAGACGACCTCTCTACCCACTGAGCCATGCTGCCCCCTAGTCTATGTCTTCAGACTGCAGGAGAAACCTCACGTCAACACAGGGAAACCATTCACATGTAGCTGAACAAATGAACCTGAGACCCGCCCTAGTGCTAACCAGCGGGCCACCGTTTGAACTGAGCAGAAAGACCTTCTTGCATGTTGTCCTTCACTGTCATCACTCTGGACTTCATCTTGTCCGACTGAGTCGAAGGGGAAAGAGGTGAGCTGGAGAGAAGACGAGGAAAAGAGAGAGAAGCAAGAAAAACAAGCATGTTAGAGAAGTAGGAGGAAGGAGTTCCCAGAACAGAGGAAATGATGGAAGTGGGAATAAACAAGATGAACGTGTGAGGAGCAGGCAGGTGGAGACAGAGCAGTGGTCATGGTTTGTTTGCTGAGGACAGATGAGCAGTTTCCTTCATGCTGATACAGATC
Organism: Regalecus glesne; assembly: GCA_900302585.1. Lineage (NCBI taxonomy): Eukaryota > Metazoa > Chordata > Actinopteri > Lampriformes > Regalecidae > Regalecus > Regalecus glesne. Next base: position 15,237 of record OMLC01100074.1, read on the forward strand.
TAGCAGTTTACTGCAGGCCACTGGGTACATGCTCCCTGTCACATTGATTATAGTTAGACCGTCCTCCTCTGCTCTCCACCTTACTCCTTTCCCCCTATGTGCATCCTTCTCCATCCAAGGCTGTCGCTAGATACCATGGAGTGAAGGCTTGAGCTTATTCAGTCAAGTCAGTTTTATTTCTATAGCCCATTATCACAAATTAACAGTGTGCCTCAATGGACTTCACACTAACCTCCTGTCCTCAGACCCTCACATCAGATCAGGAACAACTCCCCTAAAAACCTTGAACAGGGAGAGAGACAGGAAGAAACCTCAGGGAGAGCCACAGAGGAGGATCTCTCTCCCCAGACAGACAGACAGAGGAGGATCTCTCTCCCCAGACAGACAGACAGACAGAGGAGGATCTCTCTCCCCAGACAGACAGACAGGTGATGGAGGATGTGAACACAGAAGAAGACACAGTTTACACCACACCACATGATCAGGAGTAGACACATCCATCCAGGCATCATAGTCCTGATCACCAGGCTGGCATTGATTAGACATCTCCCAGGTTGGTCCCAGGTCACTTACATGGAAAATGAGAGAGGAACACAAAGAGGAAACATGGAGGGACATTCATTCAGCCAGAGAAACTAGAAGAGAGCACAGCTGACATTAGTCACCACCATAGGATCTGACTAGATGATGTCATCAGCAGTGGACAGTGCTTAGTAGACTCATGGAGACAGAAACCCACTGGCCATGTGGTCCAGATGATGAATCACATGATGTAAATCACTGTTTGTAGTTAAGGTAGAAAGAAGAGTCTGAAGTTGAGATTTAAAGGAATCCAGACAGTGTGACTGTCTGATGTCAGCAGGCAGGTTATTCCATAAGAATGGGGGCTGAATAGAAAAGACCCTGCCACCAGATGACTGTCTTTAACTGTGGCCACACAGAGGAGTCCTGTGTTTAGAGAGAGGAGAGACTGGGATGGGACGTATGGTATGAGGAGATCAGGAATGATGGGGTCCATTCAGGATTTAAAAAGTGAATAGAAGCACCTCGAAATCGGATCTAACATTTATGGGAAGTC
>OMLC01100080.1:0-11673 GCA_900302585.1 Regalecus glesne
CCACAGACCCACTCCTGGATTCCCTGCAGTTCATCTACAGAGGTAGAAGGTCTGTGGAGGATGCAGTAAATATGGTGCCCCACCTCATCAACTGGACTCTGCTGGAACCTAATCCAGGATGCTCCTCATGGATTTCAGCTCTGGCTTCAGCACCATTATCCCTGATCTGCTGCAGGACATGACATGACACTTCTATGAAGAGCTGTGTGTGTGTGTGTGTGTGTGTGTGTGTGTGTGTGTGTGTGTGTGTGTGTGTGTGTGTGTGTGTGTGTATCCATCCATCCATTGTCAACCACTTATCCGAAGTCAGGTTGTGGGGGAACTCTTATCTCAGTTCTCATTGAGTGAAGATGAGGGGTACACCCTTGAAGGGTCACCAGTCCATCCCAGGCCAGAGCAGTTAGGGGAACAGTGTCTTGCTCAAAGAAACCTCAATAAATCAGGCACAGCAGGTTTGATCCCGCCACAGAGCATCAGGGCATCCGGCCTTAATTCCCCATGCTTGTTAAACATGAGGCATACAATGTAAAGCACTTTGAGTGGTTGCTAGACTTGAAACGTGCTCTATAAAAATGAGTCAACTTATCATCTGTAGAGATGATTCTCTTATGCTGGTGTAGCAGCGTATCATCAGTGGTCCAGGGAAACTATCACAAGCACAAAGGTGTCTGTGAACAAGCTCAAGATATCCTTTAAAATAGTGTGGCTCCAACACTATAATCAGCCAATTGTCTAATGAATTTGTTTGCCTTGTTTTTATAAAAGCAGGTTTCCAGACCCATGTTTTATAATGAAGTAGGAGGATAATGCAGCTCAGTAGGTTTTGAACGTTGAATTCATATTTCTCATCCAAGCCTGTATTTGAACTGCATGGCCTCACCTTCTCACCTCATTGGTCAGACACAATGCCACATACAGTAATGGACACCAGTAAGCAGGGTAATACAGGAAATATGATGGCAGGGCTGCATTGTGGTGACTGACGAGGGGGTTGGTGGCTGAGACTAGCAAACAGCACTTTCTACCCCATAGATTCTCTCTCGCTCTCTCTGTGTGCATGTGTGTGAGAGAGAGATTTACAGCTGCATTACCACAGATTCCATTTCACGGAGAGTGGTTAGAAGTCATGTGACCTAGAGAGACCTGAGTTAAGAGGCTTAGTTCCACGCGGAGGCTAAAACAGACAGTGTCTGTACCCACCATAGCAGGCCTATTGTGATGCATTGCTCTGTCCTTCCACGTTTAGTCATTAATGCCCCCGTAAATAGCCTGCACATTTGGATTTCAACACGTGAATGTCTCTCTCCATTTACTTGTAAACCTCTCTGTTTGTAGCTTTTAGCACAGTTATGGACTGTAGGACTAGAAATGTCATCTAGTATTGTTTGGATCACAGTATATGCTGTTTTACACTCTGATAAAAACCTAGAATAAAATAGTACTATTAACCTGTATGCTACAAGGTCATACCTTTGATTTACAATGCATGGGACAACTCCAGGAACGAGTCTCCAAGGCATTCATGGTGAAAACATTACACAACAGTTTGCCTATTTCAAATACAGGTGACAGGTGGCTGCTTTGGCATGAGTCTTGTCATTACATAATAAGGGAGCCACAGTAGCTTAGTGGTAGGTAGTGGTAGTATGAGCTTTAGGAACTGACAAGCAGGTTTGAACCCACCGTGGGGCGTCAGGAAAGGCATCTGACCTTAATCCCCCAAGCTCCATCTAAGTCTTTGTCCATCCCACAACGTGGGTACTGATGGTGACACGCAAAATGAACCTCTCTTTTCCTTACATAATAAGCCAAGAGTTGACTATCACACTGTGTTTGTCATAACAGGATTTTGGATTCTGTATGAAATAACATGACACATCTAGATACCAACTAATGAAGTGACAAATTGATATAAACTAAGCCGCTAACTTGCAAACCTTATAGTATGAATGATGACAACACCAAAAACCATGAGGAAGTTTGGCCTCACCTGAATCTGTTAAGCCAGTAATGGCTTGTGTGTATTTCTCCAGTGCATCACCAAACTGTCCATTTTTAAAGAGCAGGTTCCCCTCATTCTTTAGCCGGGCGAGAGGCAGAGGCAGGGCTCCACATGGAGCATCAAGATTGACAGCCCCCTCCCTGTTCTCACTGGCCTGGACTCCCTTTGATTTGCCATCCAGATTAGTGTGGACCGAAGCTGTTGAGCCCCTCTTTCCTGTTCCATTGGCTATCTTGTCCGGAGAGTCATGTGCCACTTTGTACTTGTCCGAGCTGCCTCCTCTGCCTCTCCAGTGTCCATGGGAGTTGTTTGAATCACTGTGAGGCCCTGCATCTCCTCTTCCATGGGGCTTTTTCTGACTGTTCCCCATGTCTCCCCTTTCGGCGGGAGCAGAAGTGTGCTCCTCCTCTCCCACAAGCTGGCTGGGTTCAACCCGATGAGCTGGAAGGGAGAGTTTAGGAAGGAGAGGCAGAGAAAGAGTGAGAGAGCAGAGAGAATGAGTGAGTGGAGGAGACACACCCACAGGATGCAGTCACAAGTTACATCATAGTGGGGGAGGGTTGGACACATACAAAGGCAAAGCCACTTGAAAGGGGAGTTCCAGGAAGCAACCACTCTCAGTAACAAATCGTCAAGGCACTGTTTGGGTGTGTGTATCTGTGTGTGGTGGGGTTAGGAGCACACAGAGGCACATGTTATGAAAAGTCACTTCCCTGTTATGGACAGGGGAGGTCATCCTCTGAGAAACAAGCAACACAGTAGTGGTATATACTGACAATTACTTCCCTACTCTTCCCAAAGGTAGAAGCTTCCTCAAGTATCCTTGCACACCAATAGTGATGAGTGATTTTACAGCTGGATTAGAGGACAAATTCCATGTCAATCACGACTCACAAACTTAAATGGACATTGAGGAAAAACACAGTGAGTCTAAAAAGGGTGAAATCTGCTTCCCATGAGGTTGAGCCCTATAAGTGAGGCCACGGATACAATGTTACAATTTCCTTAAGCAGACACTTTTATCTAAAGCAATGCAAACTTAAAGGGTTGGTACAACACAATTGAGGCTCTAGTCAGTAGTGAACAATGTGAGTAAGCCCCAAAGCTGAGCTGGAGTCTGACGGGACGTAGGAGCCATCAGGCAGTGACTAGAGTGACCTCCCCTCCTCATCCTCACCATTCTGCTGTCCTCACTCCTGTTCATACTTATGTATTCTGTCTTGCTCCACTCCAGGCTCCTCTAAACATGAAGCCTTTGACCCTCCCTCTCTTGGACTTCTGATTGTATATGCACCCCTTATTAGTTTTTATATTTTATTCTTCCCTTCATATATTTCATACCTCATTCTGCTATAACTATCACTTTTATACTGTTTTATATTTACATGCCTAAAACTTATTCATATGCCACATGCACTACATAATTATATCTATCTCTCTATCTGTCTGTCTTTCTGTCTGTCTATCCATCTGCTCCCCGAGCGCCACATGGTGGCAGCTCACTGCTCCTATACAATAGGATGGGTCAAAAATGCAGAGAAATCCACATTTCCCCTTGTGAGACTGATAAGGGAATCTTTATTATTATTATTATTATCACTATTATTATTATTATTATTATCTGTCTCTATCTATTGGTCTGTCTGTCTGTCTATCTATCTATCTATCTATCTATCCATCTATCTATCTATCCATCTATCTATCTATCTATATATTTCAATCCATCTATCTATCTATATATATAAATCCATCTATCTATCCATATGTCTGTCAGCACCACACCACCACTACTAACAATACATTTTGTTTGTCATATCTTACAGAAAAACAACCTATATTTTATTCTATTTTTTGCTGAAATATAGATAAACTGTCGGTAACCGACTTCAGTGATTGACCATGGATGGACTTCTGGGTTGATTAAAGACACTGTGAAAGGTCACTGGCTTCTCAGTTCACCGAGCATCAAATGCAGTAAAGTAATACTGAGATTGATGGGGAGAGAAACCCCAGCACCTGCTGCAGTATATGAATTAAAGACATTTCTCAGATTATTGATATGGGTTGATAGGGGGGGGTATAGAGTGCATGCCTCCAAGTTGGGCCTAGCAGGTCTGATCCCTCCACAGGGCTCAGTCAATATGAGGCATCCATTGTAAAGTGCTTTGAAAGTTCGCTAGTTTAGAAAAACAGTATATAAGAACAAGTCTATTTACTATTCACACTAACTTACCATCACATTCGGCCTTCATATAATCTTGAGTGCACTCATCCTCCTCTTCATCCATGTCTTGGATGAGGATTTTCTTACCTCTGTCCTGCTGTTCCGATTGACATTCCTTAAACCTCTTATTAATTTCAATAAGAAGCTTCTAAAAGACAAATAAAAATTGGAATTAAGAAACATCTTCATCAATTATTAACTGAAAGTACAGCTTCTCCAAGAAACTGAATCCACTAGAATTGCTAATACATGCTAAAAGGAGGAACTGATCATTACAATGCCTTGGAATGTGTTGAGGAGCATACGATTTATGGAAGCTGTATTCAAGCAGCTTTAATCTGTTCAAGTATGTCATGTCACCCACTAAATTACTCACCAGCCATTAGGGCCACTAAGATAACTAACTGATATATAATTGCCTAAATCTGACCACCTACAGTAGCTGCAACATTTTGCGGCTCATCACGAAGCACAGTCCTCAGGTCATCGGCAGCCAATTTGAATTTGTTCTGGTGCTTCTGCACTGTGGCCCGTCGAAGCAAGGCTGATGATAGAAAATAGATAATTCTGTAACCATCAATATAACAAATGGCCACTTTTGTGAAATCTGAATTCTAATGTGTGATTCGTGATGTGTAAGAATGGTGAAATGATGGTGTCCATTGTAAATCATATCAACAGATGTTTCAGGCCATAAGAATCTTTTACACTGAGGAATCTTCTACTGTAATTTTTCCCCTCTTCCATCTCTTTGAACCAAACTGTTGGCTCATATGATCTCCTATCATGTATGGTCTTTGACAACAGGCTTAGGGTAGGTGACCCACCTTTTATATTGCCTGGTTCCATCTCCAGCACCTTCTGGCAGTCTCTCATAGCACTGTGCCAATGCTTGAGTTTGATGTGTGCCTGGGCTCTGTTGTTGTATGCAGCCACCGTTTCCAAAATGGAGAGGCTCCTGGAATGTATCAAGACACAACTTGATGTCAGTAGTGAAATTGATTATAGATAGGATATGGAAACTGAATTAGACATCAGTTTACATTGTTAATGATAGCTGAAAATTATAAAGATAAATCAAAGATAAGAAGGTCCTGAAGTTTTTGAAAGGCATCAAGCTAAGATGACCTGACCTGGAATAATATGCAACGGCCTCCTCTTGGTCATCAACTCTGAAAGCCTCGTTGCCTTTGTCTTTTTCACGATTGGCAAGGAAGAGCTTCTCTACATCAGTTAGTACTGGACAAATTGTAAAAGATCAAACATCTGTTAGATGTGATGAATACAATATTAAGAGAAGATGCTAGTTATAAAAAACATTTTACATGTCGAGTCCACTGTAGGTTTGATTTTGGGATGGTCTGAGTTTATGATGGCTGGTGTATCTGTTTTTGCTACATTCCCATCAATTCTTTCACATTCTTTGTCAGCGTCAAACCTGAAATTGAGTGGCAGTGTGTTAAGGCATAAAGCACCAGTCACTGTTTTAAGATCATCTTTTCTCTTCTGTGTTCAACATGAATGAGGTGATAAAACAACTCACTTTTCCCATTCTTTGTAATCACGTGGGAGGACCCTTTTTGAAGATTTTTTATTTTCTTTTGGAGCTGAAATCTGTGATGAAATTAGAGTTTACTCATATCTACTTAGTGTGAGCAGGAGTATTGTTGGAAAGGAAACTCTTACCTGACTGGGTGAAACAGAGCAGTTGGTGCCACGTACAGGTGGCAAATGTTCATACTCTAGATCATGAAACATTAACTGTCGTTTTAACGAAGTTTCAGTCTCTTTGGTATTTTCTTGCCAAGTCTTCAAAGACAGAACAAACAGTAAATGTAAGGGCTGATGCAGATGGACAACAGAGGAAACCCTGCCATGCTGAAGCAGATTCAGGAGGGTTTATAAAACAAACATTACACAATGTTTCTTTATGCATGTTCAATAATCCAGGTAAGGAAACCACAGACAGTTCAATAGGTTCATTAACACACTATATTTATTGAGAAAAATGTTTTGTCCCTCATCTAAGTGATTTCTCCAGTTTCAACTAACTGCAGGTAGGTATCACTACCCTTATAAATAGCACAGTGGCCTAATGACCGAAACCAACAATTGGTTTCATAAAAAGTTGAATCGGTACAACTGGATCAGAAGTTTATTCAGAAACCATTTGTCACTCAAACCGGTGACATCTTCAGTCGGAGCTGACTGCAGTATCCTTACCCTTACAACCATACAGTCACATGTGTGGCATGCAACTGTATGGTTTGTATTAAGAGAAACATTTCATCACTAATACAGGCCCAATCCATTCAGTTTCCCCAATCATCAGTCATACTAAGGATATCACCTGTATGAGTGATGAAACGTTTCCCTCAAATAAATGTTGTATTCAGATGACCTGATTCAACTTTCTGTGATCACACATTATTTTCAGGCTACCTCCATTTCATCACTGATTTGGATCCACTCATCTTTAGAGAAGCTGGAAGCTGTGGCCACTGGGTTGTCCTTTCTGAGAGCTCGACTCCTAGGGTCCAACCTTTCCAGATGACACTCACAGAACTGGATCAGGTGAGGGTAAATACCCTCTTCTCCAGACCTTTGAAAAATTAAACATTTCATTACACAAAATGATTGACCCAACAAATCAGAGGACTAATTTCAGATATATGTAGCATATGTGATGATATACTGGGATGGACTGGTGACCTGTCCAGGGTGTTTCTCTGCCTTCCGCTAAATGAATGCTGGGATAGGCTCCAGCAGATCTGTGACCCAACTTCAGAAAAGTGGTTGACGATGCATGAATGAATGAATGTGATGATCTAGATTCCATCTGTATGATCTCTTGGTGCCATTTTCAGTTGCCTTTATGAAATTCTGACCCAATCATGTGATCATTGGTAGGCATTTTTCACAATATTAGAAACCAGTTTCTCTAATTGGTAATGCAATTTTGGTTAATTAATGATCCATCTCTCATCACTGCATTTTAGGACAGCAACATGTCTTCAAAGTACTGGACAGAAAAATACGTGTGTGTGTATATATATGAATTGGGGGGGGCACAGTTGGGAACCGAACCCAGGGCGTTCGTTCCAAGGCCAAGCACACTAATAACCAGTCAACTAGAGTCCTACTCGTTAGCCAAGGGCTAGCGAGCTGCCATGAACGTTACAATATATACACAGTTCGTTTCATGAGCCTAAAACAACTTGTATTATACTCACTTGAGTACCCTTAAGATTCTTTCTAGGTATTTCACATCAGTACATTTTTTTATGTACGTGTAGTCAAGATGCTCCACGGGGATCTTCCCATGACAGTCTGAGGTTGTTGGAAGCTCCTCTTGGTTTAAAAGCGAGGAAACTGTTATTGCATTCATAACTGGAAATACTGTTTGGGTTGCAGAAAGAAAGTACAAACAATATTTTGAATATCAATTTGAAAAGAGGGGTGACAATTACAATGCTAGTTGGATTAGCTTTAGGTGAACACTAGGTTAAACTGACCCGTCACACAAAACAACGCATTTGGTTCCGTAACAAAATAACAGCAACGTGAAAAGCTAACTAAGTCAAAGCACATGTAATTCTATAAACCCATATTTTCACATCTGATGATCCTCTGATGAAATCGATAAATTTGGAAAAATAAAGTACCTTTTTGGTCGTTTTATCCTGGAAGCGCTCAGAGTTATGTGTTGCTATAGTAACGGCACCACAGCTCCGGAGCGGAAATACGTAATTTTACCCAAAGTGGGCTCCAATTTCAAACTCGGCTCCAGAGTTCAAAGTGTGTTTGTTCCCTGACGAGTGGAGTGGAGAATGCAGTTCAACAGAGAGAAAGACTTTTTGGGGCTAAGCCCGGTCAAGAGCTTGAACCCGATGACACAGGATCGGGGATCGAATATCTCCACCTGCCTTTGGCCCACTTTACCCAGACGTAAGCCCTTGACCATTACTTCTAGTCTAGTGTGATCCACGAAACAATCTTAAACGATAACGATAGGACTTGCATTCCTCTTGTTGCTGCTCTCTAGTTAAGCCCTGTTATTACACCCTCCTCGTTAACGCTGAGTTCAGTGATGACTGCGGTCCGAGTTTTGATCCACAAGTTGTTAATGCACGTCGTGAATATGGAGTCTGAGTTAGCGGAGGGCACATAGTGGGTTTTCTCTAGCTGCTATGTTTCCGGTTGTGTTCCTCATTGTCGTGTGGATTACAACCCAGCAGTCCCACCTACCATTAACTGCATTCAACATCTATAGCTTTGGCTCGGCTTGCTTGCAATCAGGCTCCTAGGGCGACTTTGTCGTAACCGACATTTGCTTTTAGTTTTGGCGGCTGCAGCCGAGTTTTGAGCGGGCAAATGAGGCGGAGAGCTACAACCCAAACCCACAGCAGCTGGGGTATTTAGATGTAAGTGTACCTATAGCAACGCTGATTTTGTTGAGTCCAGCGCCAGCTGGGTCAGCACTCGACGCGGAGCAGACAGTTTGGTTTTAACATAGCATGTGTCAAACGTCAGAATCACTTTTATTTCACCATCACAGCGATTTAAACACGACGACACCAAAATAACAACACCTTAAGTCAGTAGTTTAAATGTATTTATCGTGTTACCACCCAACACGCTAGTCAGTCACTAAGCTACTCTTTTTTCCTGTTTTCGCAGGTCCGGTGACATCCCCTATGACTTCTCTGTACAACGTTAAGTGTTTTGGGGCAAGGGATTCAAGTCTAAGGAGAATGGAGTGCACTCCTGATACAGATGTTCACTCTCAGAACTATAAAGACCAGACGCCCGGTGTGACACCATTTGACAGTGGCTACTCTGATCTCCTCCGCAGCCCATGGACGGCCAGTGGAGCAAAGGACACCTGTAAGCTGCTATCTTCAGACCAGTTTCATGAGATGCCTAAGGAGAACATATTGCTCTCTGTCACCCCAAAACAGGAGAGAACCAAGGCATCAGCCAGGCCTCTGGATGATGTCAGGGGAGCACAACAGCCTTCACAAACATCTGACTGGTGTGAAACTCCCAAAGTAGGTAAAAGAGATGCCTCACTGCGACGCAGACTTCATATGTGTAAACCTAGCACGGATGTCAAGCCTGTGAACACAAGAACACCATGCGACAGACAGACTGAGTCCTCCTTCAGTGTCAGCACCGAGCACAATGGTTTGGGAGCTCTGTCTTCAAGCACTTTAACATCAGAGTCTGATCTGGTGTTCTCTGGTAGAAATCGTCGCCTTTTCTTCTCCCAAGTGAGGACATCCACTCTAAAAGATGGTAAACACAATGTAGGTGACCTCTCTAGCTTTGAGAAAGAAGTTTCCTTTTTGGACACAGATGCCAATGATGGAAACGAATCTTTTGGAAACCTTATCAGTGAGCAATGGGAGACACCTTGTTCAGGTAAACTCCTACCTGTCCTGGCCAGAGAGTACTCCCACACCCCAGTCAATAGACTTGCAGTAAGCCTCTGTGACAGTCCAAGTGTCTTGAGCACACCATCAACCTCTCTCACACCCAAATACAGGTAGGTCCTTTATTGGTATAGTCTTGTTTTCATTTTTTAATTTCCAAGCAAAGTGCGAGAACGAGCAGCTACTTAAGTAAATATATACTCCATACATGTTTTTAAATTTGCACAGCCCCTATTCCTGTCCCTCAAACAGGTCTGTATCCGAAGACAGTGGTTTTGGTTCCCTGACCCATGATCAATCCCAGGACTTATCAGTGGACCATGACGGCTCTTTCCAGGAGTTGCTCTTCTCCTCCATTGCCTCCAGGAGGAACTGTGAGACCCCGCTACTGGCAGAGACAAAAAGGCGTTCCCGGTTGCAGCGTCAGCACAGACTCTCCACACTAAGAGAGGGGGGCTCACACTCTGACGATGACATTAGGACTAACAGTCAAACACATGCAGGCAAAACAGAGCAGCACTTTCCCCAATTCCCAAGCCTCTTGGAGGAGAATGTATTTGCTATTGACAATATCACCCCACATATATCCCCTGCTATCAAACAGGACAGCAATTTGATCACTCTTGGCATGACCTCTGCTGAGCAGGTCACCCCTCTTCTAACCACCCTAGCCAAACCAGATAAGACTACACCTGTATTTACACGCTCTGCTTGTCGCAATGTCACTCCTCTCAGGACAACGCCACTCATGTATGACAATCTCTCACTGACCCCTGCCTTGCAGCTGGTTCACGCCATGTGTCAGAAAAAGGTCCTAATGTTACACGACCAGAGTCCGAGCTTTGAAGAGCAGCTGAAGTCGGCTGCAGCGCTGGCTGAGACCACAATGTTCAGGACTACCATGCCATTGGCAGGGCTCATTGGTCGAAAGATGGGTCTTGGGAAGATTGATCTTCTCACAGAACTGAAGAAGAGGAAGTTCAAGCACATCTTAACTGTCATACTGAACCATTTGTCTCCAGAGGACATCTACAGGTGAGTAGTTAACGTGTTTTCACTTCTGTTCTACATATATTTAACTTTACTTGGGCTCAGCCTAGCTCAGTGGTAGAGCATGCACCTCCAAGTCAGGCATCACGGGTTTGATCCCACCATGGGACATCAGAAAAAGCCATCCAGGCTTAATCCCATCATGCTCCATAAATGTGTGTCATTAGTAATAAAGTGCTATGGGTGGTCACTAGAAAAGGAAAGTGCTGTTATATTTATTTGTTTATTTATTTATTTGCGGTTTCATGTCTGTGCATGAATGCATTTTTATTCAGTCTCACAAATTAATTAATTTGAGTTTTTTATTTGGTTGAGTTAAGCGAATAATCCAATAATAAAGTGCATATTAGTCGGCATGGCTCAGGAGGTTAGGTGGTCATCTAGTAATCAGAAGATTTGTGGTTTGATCCTGGTTCCTGGAGAAAGTGTGTTGAAGTGTCCTTGAGCAAGATACTGAACCATTAACTGCTCAAGCCTTGCAATGGAATGGTGACCTCTCCAGGGGGTTTCCCTGCCTTTCACCCAATGACCACTGGTCTAGGCTCCAGCATGACTCTGTAACCTGACTTCAGATATGAAGTCTATCATGAAGTCTTATCTTCAAGATAAGACAAAGCTCTCCATCTACTGGTCAGTGTTTGTTCCTACTCTCACCTGTGGCCATGAAGGCTGGACATGACCTAAAGAACCAGACCACAGACACCAGCAGCTGCATTGGGTTTTCTCAGGAGGGTGTTTGGTGTCTCCTCAGAGACAGGGGGAAAGGCTCAGACATCATGAGGGTCTCAGAGTAGAGCCTCTGCTCCTCTACCTAGAGAGGAGCCAGTGGAGGAGGTTCAGCATCTAGTCAGGAGGTCACCTGGTCTCTTCCCTAGTGAGGTGTTCCAGACACGTCCAGCTGGGAGGAGGCCACGGGGGAGACTGAGGACCAGGTGGAGGGATTAGATCTCCACCCTGGGACC
>OMLC01100084.1:0-17886 GCA_900302585.1 Regalecus glesne
CAATAGGTTAACCAGACATACAGACGGACAGAAAGACATGTACAGCAATAACCAAATACAATATACTGGATAATTAACAATGAATGCAATCTGTCTATCTGTCCATACTGTATATAATGTACATATTTATCCCAAGGGGCGGCATGGCTCAGTGGGTAGAGCGGTTGCCTGGATATTGGAAGGTTGCAGGTTCGATCCCCGGTCCTGCTGAGAAGCGTGTCGAGGTGTCCTTGAGCAAGACACTGTTTCCCTAACTGCTCTGCCCTGTGATAGACTGGCGACCTATACAGTGTGTACCCCACCTCTCGCCCAATGAGAACGGAGATAGGCTCCAGTTCCCCCGCGACCCGATTTCGGATAAGCGGTTGAAAATGGATGGATGGATGGATATTTATCCCATGTTGAATTTGTCTCTGCTACACGTTATTTCTAGATGTGATATCTCTCTTACTGTGCTCTACACTGGTTGCTGTAACACCGCAATTTCCCCCAGTGGGGCTAATAAAGGAATATCTTATCTTATCTTATCTTATCTTCAGTCTGGAGACCAACTTGGCTCATCTAAAACCTTCCACTTCTTTCCCCTGATGAACTCTTTGGTTGTTTTGCCAGTGTGTTTTGGCTCGTTATCTTGCTGCATGATGATCTCCTGGCCAGTTTGGCTGCAATAGGCAGTCAAAATGTTTATGTAGACTTCTGAGTTCATTTTGCTGCTGCCATCATGTGTTAAATCCTCATTGTACTGCACGAAATTGAAAGAAATCCTTTGAATTACTGGATTATTTCACTTCTTGTTTGTTGAGCACTCTCCCCTCTGTTATAAATTTCCTTGAAGAAGAGTGTGTGTGGGGGGAGGGGCACAGCTCAGTGCGTAGAGTGGTCGCCTGGCAATCAGAATGTTGCAGGTTTGATACCCAGTACTGCAGAAAACATGTTGCGGTGTCCTTGAGCAATATGCATAGCCTTAGGATGTGTGGCAACAGAAACAGACAGCATCACAACGAGGGAATAAAGGATCAAGTCTGACCCTGAGACGTTAAGATAGACCTGATCATCTCAGATGTGTCTAGATGAGCCGTGAAGTCCCGACAGTCCTCCCTTCTGTAAGGTGGAATCCTATTTCCTCAGATTGACATCCCTCCTCTCTGTCTGGAGCTAAGTCCTACAACAACCACCAAGGGATCGACTTTGTGTCGAGGTTGTGCAGCCGTGCCAGCAATGTGTGAAGGCATGCGTTAATGTATGTGTGCGTGCTTGTGTGTGTGCACATGCAAGTATAGAAAGATCCCAAGCTGTGTATGGGTGCCCCATTAGCAATTCTGTTTGCAGCCTCTTTGCAGTAGCTGAACTACACCCCCTCAGTACTCGGATGACCCGAGCCCATGCAGGGCTGACCGGGTTTTGATCCTCCTACACACTATTTCTACTCTCAGACGGCCATTTTCAATGTTGCTAGAGAGCATACATTGTTATGATTATTATCCATCTATCCATTCATTATTGCTATTTTTATTATTGCTATCCACCCATCCATTCTTCTCATTATTATTCTAAGCTTGGAGGCTTTCATATCCAGCTTGCAGACTAGTGGGGTGTTTTATCATTAAGAAGACGTATGTGAAACAACCAGAGGAGTAGTCAGTTACGCCCTAGGTCATTTTGTTGGTTTACAAAATATTCAAGGAAAAATGTTACTGCATTACAAGTATGTTAGCACTTTTTTATGTTTTTCTCAGCAGTTGCCGGAAAAAATACCTCACAAGTTGAGCCATGCTGCTGGGTGTCTGTGCCCGTTGCTGAAGCAAATTGCTGTAAGCTCACAGGGCTTTGGATGGCCATGGCTCTGCCATCATTTAAGCTAGCATGTCCACTAATCTTGGTGTTGAACCTCTTGCACTACCGATAAAAGAACAGAAATAAAATTCACTCCTACAGTGGGGAAAACAAGTATTTCACCCCACGCTGGTTTTCCCGAGTTTGCCCAATTACAAAGAAATGAACAGTCTATACTTTTCATGGTAGGTTCATCTTAACAGGGAGAGACGGAATATTTAAAAAAATCCCCAAAATCTAATTAAATATGAATTTTAAACATTTATTTGCCTTTCATTGAGAAAAATAAGTATTTCACCCCAACAAACCAGCAAGAATTCTGGCTCCCACAGACCAGTCATGTGACCAGGAGGGACTCAGATACTGGGATTTTCGTGGATTTTTTTCAATTCTGTCTCTCCCTCTCAAGATGAACCTACCATGAAGAGTATAGAACATTCATTTATTTGTTAGGGGGCAACGTCACAAAGTCAGCAGGGGGTGAAATATTTATTTGACCCATTGTATTTAAGGTAACGGGTTATAAGACTATACCTTTTAACTCAACTCTACCCACCCTGCTCTTGCTGGTGTTGCTCAGTGAAAATGTGTGAGGCCCTGCAGCAACTTTGCCTGCCTTGGCTTCCTTTGTCAAGTGTATGGAGGTTATTCCATCATCATAACACCCCGTTTTGAGTGGAATACAGATGATATGTTAGGGGGCTGCGATAGCTCTGTGTTAGAGTGTACACTTTGGGAACTGAACCCAGGATGTCAGTAAGGGCTTCCAGCCTTAATCTCCCCAAGCTCAATCTAAGTCCATGTCCATTTTGTGGGGCTAATGTGAAACAAAACGAGCTTCTCTCAGAGATGTTTAGTGAAAATTGATATTTGTTTAATTCAAGGTATCTACAAAGACATGCAAATAATTATTGGTCTTTAAATTGGCTTCGACCACTCTCGGCATCTGTCAAGACTGTGTCCTAACCACCAAAAGCCTTGGGGCTCAATTTTTGTGAAATTATTTATAGACAAGTGCGCAAATGTAAGCACACTTGGGCATGGTAAATATACTCTTGGTAATTGTGTTTACCATTGCAGTTTGAAACCATTGCCATAGATGTGGATATGGATGAATACATAACATTTTGTATTAGGAAGGGGCAGCATGGCTCTGTGGGTAGAGCGTGTGTCTGACGATTGAAAGGTTGCAGGTTCAATCTCCATACCTGCAGAGAAACGTGTCGAGGTGTCCTCGAGCAAAACACTGTTCCCCTAACTGCTTTCCCTTGTGATAGATTGCCAACCTAAACAGGGTGTGTCCCTGCCTTTGACCCAATGAGAACTGAGATAGGCTCCAGTTCCCCAGCGACCTGATTTCGGATAAGCGGTTGACGATTGATGGATGGATGGATTATGTATTAGGTGGAGCTGGGACAGGCTTCAACTTGGCAGGTCAAATCAGCTCCCGTCACTCCATTTAAATGCACTGTGGCACAGTGTATTGTCCTTATCCTCATGGACAAAGAGTGACATCAATTAGAACTAGTCTGCATTGATTAACCTGGATGTAGGAAATCTGCTGGCAGTAAGTTGTTTCCTTATACTGCCATGGTCTTCTATATAATTACTCAATCACTAGATTGTGATAAGGCAGCATATACAGTCCAAGCAGCACAATAGATGATCATCGTCAAGGCCCCTAGCTTACATAACTCACAAATTGACATCATTGTTGTCAGATTGAATTTTTTTTGTCTCCTTATAATAAAAAAATCTTTGATTTACATCAAATTCAATAGCCACATAAAAAAGTTTTTTTCTGATAAACGTATTCATAATGTTGTATTCTATTTGTTGCTGCCATTGATTTTATGATTTTTCCATCCCTTGTCAACTGCTTATCCAATGTCAAGTCGTGGAGGTAGCAATTTCATCCAAGGACCCTAAACTTCTCAACCAAGTCTGATTGGGGATCATGATGCAGCGTGGATATATAATCATAATCCCCCCACTTGCTCCTTGGTCTACCCCGTGGCCTCCTCCCACCTGGACATGCCTGGAACACCTCTCTGGGGAGGCAACCAAGTGGCGTCGTTACTAGATTCTCAAACCACCTCAATTTACTATTTTCTTTGTAAAGGAGCAGCTTAATGATTTTTTGAATATATTTTGTGCGTGAAATGAATAGGTTTACACCCATTTAAGCACATTTTGATAGATGTTCTCGGGTGGCTACACTTAAATTTCTGCACAAAAACAATGCACCTGTGTCTGTCTGTGCTTGGATATGTCTGAGCCAACAGATGTATAAGGGCAATTTCAAGTCAAAATTGACATCAAAATTGTGCTACACCTGCATCCAAACACATCCAGCTGTGCCAGCACACCCATCTTGCCACAGGCGAGCTCCTTTTGAGGTACAAAATCACTAACAGATAAAAGTGGGGAAAATTCTCCTTGCACTCGAGGAAACTGCCAATCAGACTCCATTTGGACCTCCACCTGCTCTGCGCCTGAACAAAAATAGATCCCGGAGCCTTTTCCTCGACTGAGATGCTTCTTATTACAATGCTGTCACTGGATGCAAGACATGCTAGTGTACAAGCCTTTGAAGCACATACTCCATATGACAAGTATATATGTGACTAGAGAGTAGCAGTGACAGAACTACACTTTCAGTGCGCAAGACTGAATAAGATATATTACACACCATGTCTATCTTTATTCATTTAAATTGATGAGCTCATTGCACTATGATGTGATGACACATTGATTTTCTCCGGACCAGATTTGTCTTGCTTAAGGTAGTGAAGGCTTTTGGCACCATTGTGATGAAAATACAGTAAGCACACAGGCTGCTTATATGAGTAATACTCCTCAAATTTCTGTGTTATCAGCGAGCTGTTTGACAATAATATTTATATAAATGGCAGTGAATTAATTTCTTGCTGAAAAAGAAATGCTACACTCTAGACCTGTGTTGGCAGCATCCATTAGTTTCATTACAACTTTCCCCAGACATCATTATTGACAGATTCAATATGAATCCGTACGCTAAGTGCGATTGCTCTTTAAGCAGCCGTCAGCAAGCCACAAAGTGATGACAGGGTGGACAGATGGGTGGATGATTGCTGCCAAGGAAGGAGGAGATGGGAGAAGTCTTGAGATTCAAAATTTGAATAAAGGATAGAATTATTGGTGATGGATTGGGGAGGTGGTGAGGTTGCATCTCTGGGCTGAAAAGGCATTTTGTGTGTTTGTGTGTAAGTGTGTGTTTGTGTGTGTGTGTTGGGGGGGGGTGACGGGTAGAACTTTGAGTTGATTGGTTTTCCTGTTCACTTATTAGGATGCTGATTAGCTGCATTGACAAACATCTGGGAGCTTTATCCGTTCTCACATGTCTCCTTCTCTTCTCCTCTCAGTGTTCCTCTCTCATATCATCCTCTAATCTTTTGTCCTCTCTTCTTCCATGCTAGCCCCCTCCCCTCTCCTACTCTCTCCTACATATGCCTCCATTTCCCTACTTCTTTCCACTGGTTCACTCTCTCCTCTCCTCCTATCTCTTATATTACGCCCCCTTATTCCTTATTCTGCACTGTGTCCTGGCCTCTCCTGTCCTTTGCCAGCCACTGTCAGGTTTTGTTCCCTTCTCTTCCTCGTCCACCTTCCCACCCTCCCTCTGCTCTCTTCTTCGTTCTTTCTCTCCATCCGTCACATATGTTGTTGTTGTTTTTTGAGGGGGTTTCTGTTTCGTTTATTCCCCTCTTCCATCCTAATGGGAATGAGGAGAATTACCTGAAGTCCTTCCAGGGTCCCTCAGTCACCTGTTGTAGGGTGCATTTTCAGATTGATGTGACACTCTCCACCAGATCATCGGGTGGGACTGAGAGCACGAGCTCTGGTCTTGACCTAAAAGTATGACACAGTTCTGTGTGACTTTTACTATGTATATATTCTGGACTAATGTAAAACAAATAATACCAGTTATGTTGCATTTTTTTCACCTTATCCAAGTATTTATGATAATTAATTGGAGCAGGGGCATATTACATTTACACTAATCACAGAAATGGAGACAATATTGCCAGCTGTTAAGGGACAGCAGTAAGAATGTTTTTAATGATATCATCCTGCATGAACAGCATAGAGGCTTCTTTGGGGAATCGAACCCCTTAAAGGTGACCAGTCTTATCTACTGTACACTTAAGCTAAAACCAATATATCTATGAAAGTGTATCTAATGGGTGAACATTGAGGATTTCTAAAGTTCTCAGTCATGCACTCTTGAGGTTACCAGGTTTTAATTTTTTCAATGACATCTCCTGTCCCATCCATCTATCCATCCATCCATCCATCATCAACTGCTTATCCAGCGTTGGGTCACGGAGGTAGCAGATTTTGGCCAGGAACTCCCAGTTTTCTTTTCCTTTGCTACGTCAACTAGCTCTGACCGGGGGATCTCAAGGCGTTCCCAGGCCAGTGTGGAGATATAATCCCTCCACCTGGTCTTCTACCAGCTGAATGTACCAGGAAATCCTCATTTGGGAGGCGACCAGGTGGTATCCTTATTTGATGCCCAAGCCACCTCAACTGGCTCCTTTCTATTTGGAGGAGCAGGGGCTCTGCTCCGAGTCCCTCACGGATGTCTGAACCTCTCACCATGAGAGTAGGAACAAATATTGACCGGTAGATCAAGAGCTCTGCCTTCTGGCTCAACTCTCTCTTGGTAACAGAACTTTGGTAAAGCAAGCACAATACCGCTCCAGCAGCTTCAATTGGCTGGTCTAACTCGTGGTTCATCTTCCCCTCTCTTGAGAACAAGACCCCGAGATACTCAAACTCCCTCACTTGGGTACAGGACTTATTCTGTATTCAGATTGAGCAATCCTCCTGGGGCCTCCGGTTGCATAGGGGGTTAATGTAGCTATGTTCAGTACATCTCTGTGTCATACAGTTGGGTGTTTGAATCCCAACTGCGCTGTTTCCAACCAAAGCCAGAGGTCAATAGTTAGTAGGGTATAATTGGCTAAGCCTCACATGGGTATAGGGGTTTAGGTTGGATGAAGGATTCTTGGTTTGCTAGTGCCCCCTCTGGGTCGTCCAGGCGCTTGCAGTTAAGTGAGCAGAAAGTACTCTGCTTCATTCTCCTCTGATGGCAAAGCACTTTGCTTTCCCCGCGAGACCAGGATGTGAAAAATGGTGAGAGCTAGTCTTCACATAACTTGGATGACTAACATACTACGGCTTCCTCCTTCCTGTTGATGTTCTAGAGGGTATCAAAGCGACTGACTCAGCAGTAGACAACTCAGGGAATTTGGGTGGAGAAAGAATTGGATCTACTAACCAGAACCCAGATACAGATCTCGCTTTGGGCATAGAGAGATTAGATGGCCCTGAATAGTGACCCTCTTATCTTATACTCCCACAGAACTTCCCACAATATTTCCCAGGGAACGCAGTCATAAGCCCTCCCCAGATCTTTAAAACACATGTAGATCGGATGGGCATACTTCCAGGTCCCCTCCAGGATCCCTGTACGCATAAAGAGCTTGTCTGTTGTCTCACGACGAGAACGGAATCCATTTTGTTCCTCTTAAATCTTTGGTTCGATTATTGGCCGGACCCTCCTTTCCAGCACCTTAGAGTAGACCTTTCCAGGGAGGCTGAGTAATGTGATGCCTCTGTAATTCCCACACACCCTCTGGTCCCCTTTTTTGAGCACTGAGACCAACAGTTCTAGGTAGCTAGACTCTTCTCATCTTGTGTTCCCTGATGGTCGAACGAATTACCCAACTCCATCAATCTGCTGAGTCCCTTTCAGTCCTTTAGAAAAGATTAAAGACCCAGCTCTTTCACGAGTACTTCCTCACTTGATGCACAGCTACAGGGCCCTAAATCACTAGCTAGACTCTCTTTGTGATCCCCAGTGTAGGAATGTGTTCATATTTGATCTCTCAGTACTGATGCTCTTGATGTACCAACTCCTTGCACTTAGACATATGAAAGGTCCCTGGATGTACCCATCAACAGGGCCTCAAATCACTTGATAGACTCTCTTTGTTGTGCTCAATGCTCTGCCTGTTAGCACCTCTTGGCAATGTTGTTTCTTCTAATTAGATCCTGGAGTTTTGTATGAATTCCCATAGGTACGTCCCTTTGGATAAAAGTGTTTGCTAAATGACATTGTAAGATGGTAACACCCCTGTCTGCCACTCTTTAGGCACTGTTCAGGAATTCCATTCAATATTGAAGAGACGTGTCATCCATGACAGTCCCTCAACACACAAAGTCTTCAGCATATCTGGACGGATCTCATCCATCCCTGGGGCTTTTCCACTGTGGAGATTTTTGACTACTTCAGTGACCTCCTCCAGGGAAATTGATGTTGATCCTCCATCATCCCCCAGTTTTGCCTACAGGGTGGGGTAGTCAAGCTCAGTTCCTCAAAGTGTTCCTTCCATCATCCTATTACCCACTCAGTTGAGCTCAACAGCATCCCATCCTTACTATAAACAGCTTGGATGGTTCCCCGTTTTCTCCTTCTGAGGTGTCAGACGGTTTTCCAGAAGTATTTTCGTGCTGACTTGAAGTCCTTCTCCGGGGCTTCCCCAAACTCCCCTGAACCCGCTGTCTCTTTCACGGCTGAGGTTCCCGTCCTTTTGGCCTGTTTGTATCTTGCAACTGTCTCTGAAGTCTCCCAGAATAACTTATCCTGGAAGGCCTCCTTCTTCAGTTGGACATTTTCCCTAACTGCTGGTTTCCACCAGGGTGTTGGTGGGTTACCACCTGTTGAGGCACCTATGACCTTGAGACCACAGCTCACAGTTTCAGCTTCGGTAATGGAAGCTTTGAACACTCTCCACTCTAGTTCAATGTCCCCAACCTCTACAGGGATGTCAGGAAAGCTCTGTTGTAGGTGGGACTTGAAGGTCTCAGGACAGAAGCCTCCTCCAAGCATTCCCAGTTCACCCACACTATACGTTTGGGCTTACCAGGTCTGTCCTGAGGCTTCCCTCTCCACCTCACCCAACCGACTGCCAGATGATGGTCAGTTGACAGCTCTGATCCTCTCTTAAACCAAGTGTCCAAAGCATATGGCCTTAAATCAGACATCAATAACAAAATTGATGATTCACCTTTGACCTAAGGTGCTTTGATGCTGTGTACACTTATGAACATCCTTAAGTTTGAACATGGTGTTTGTTGTGGACAATCCATGACTAGCACAGAAGTTTAACAATAAAGCACCACTTGTGTTCAGATAAGGAAGGCTGTTCATCCCAATCAGACCCCTTCAAGCATCTCATCAGTACCCAAGTCCATTGAAATCTCCCAGCATAACTACAGACTCCCCTACAGGAGCTCCATTCAGGACTCCATCCAGAGTCTCGATGAAGGTCGAATACTCTGAGGTGCTGTTTGGTGCATAGGCACAGACAACAGTTAGTTTTCCCTTCCATAGCCCTAAGGCGTAGGGAGGCAACCCTCTCATCCACATGGTTAAACTCCACTATAGTAGTACTCAGCTGGGGACTTGTGAGTATCCCCAGACTCGCCCAACGTCGCTCACATTGGATAACCCCAGAGACGAATTAAGTCCAAGCCCTATCTAGGAGTTTGGTTCCAAAGCCAATGTTGTGTGTAGAGGTGAGCCCCACTAGATCTAGCTGGTACCATTCCTCCACCCACACAAACTCTGGCTCCTTACCCCCTAAGGAGGTCACATTCCACATCCCCAAAGCCACAGTCTGTTGCTTGGGTCTGGTCCATTGAGACCCTCTGTCTTAACTGCTACCTGTCTGGCAGTGCACCTGACCCCACTGGTTCTACCTGTAGGTGGTGAGTCCACGGGAACGAGAAGTGACCATGTTGTTATTTCAGGCTGAGCCCGGCCAGGCTCTGTGGGAAACCGGCCACCATGCACTTGCTGACAGGCCCTCCCTCTGGGCCTGGCTCCAGATGAGGGCCCCGGGCTTCCTCTGGGCAGGGTAATGTGACTTCTTTCCATATCTTTCATGGGGTCTTCTCGAACCATTCTTAATCTGGTTCCTCGCCTGAGACTAATTTGCTATGGGAGACCCTACTAGGAGCACAAGGCTCCGGAGCTCTCCGGTTCATAGAGAGACTCACACCTCTCCACTACAATAAGTTGATGGTTCCTTGGAGACAAGGTCTAGTCCCACTCTGCTAAATTTAATGCCCCCTTTTACATTGCATTTTTCATTTTAAGTGCTTAATACACCAAAGGAAATGTACTCACCAGATAAACAGGCAGAACTAAACAGGCTTTGCAAAATTACACACACTGACAAAAATACTGTGGTTGGGAGAGCAACAACAAAGACCAGCTTTGTTCCCATCATTCATCAACATTTACCGACTATGACACTCGCAAGAAAATGTAAAGAATCTCTAAGATTATTTTTTCTTTTGTTGAGGGGCAACATAGCTCAGGAGTTGAAGTAGGTCATCTAGTAATCAGAAGGTCACGGATTCAATCCCTGATTCCTTCAGAGAATGTGCTGGAGTGTCCTCTAAACCCTTAACTGCTCCATGGGCACTGCAGCTGCCTAATGCTCCTATACAAATAAGTCAATTTGATATTTAAATGAGTTAAATGCAGAAGACAGTTGTCATTGTAAGAATAGAATGACCAAATAAAGTGTCTATCCTTTCCCATATGTGTTCAATGAGATTTTCTTTGCTAAGTATAACATAATGTCTTCAGCAACTCCGTAAATAATCTTCAATTATTAAATGATAAATGGGCTCATTTTATATGGCACTTACTTAGTCTAGCCACCACACAAAGTACTTTATTATGAATGCCTACACATTATCCAAGCATAGGAGATTAAGGCTGAAACCAATTGTATGGTTGTTTCCTTTGCATTCACCATTTCTATTTAATGGCATCACATCGTTGTGAATCTCTACAGTTTGTGACATTACGTTTGTTGCGTTACGTGACATTGTTTCAAGTGTGGGCTTCTAAGTCATAAGCAGGTGGTCATATCAGGGGGTGCCTGGTGGATAGGCTAGATGTCTGTTTGATGCTGTTCTGTTTGTGTAGATTTGCATTCATCTGCAAAAACTTGTCTGTATGTTTGTTTATGGCATGGAGTAGATTTGAGGTCAGCAGAACTTGCCTGAGGAGAATGAAAGGTGATGAGCCTCTCATAACCAATGAGAGACAGTTGGTTATCTGTGTGTATGTGCATGCTTGTCGTGTTGTCAGGCTGTCTGGCTGTCTGTGTCTTATTTGTAGCCACTAGTACTGACATGGTACGTCATGTTCCCCCAATCCATGGGCCCGTGTCTACTCATCACTCCTAGCTCCTTCTGTGTGTGTGTGTGTGTGTGTATGTGTGTGTGTGTGTGTGTGTGTGTGCGTGCGTGTGCGCGTGTGCTCGTGTGCGCGCGTGTGTGTGTGTGTGTGTGTGTGTGCATGTGCATGATGTCAGCTGACCTGACAGACTACGTTGTGACGTGCAAATGGTTACCATGGTTCCCTGAGATTTCTTTTTTTAGAACACAGATAAGGAGGCAATTAAAGGTGAAAATCTACCACATCAGATGGACAGATGCGTCAACTGGCAGACTAATGGTCCCCTTCTCTCACACATTAGATTCAGGTTGCAGTTTATTTGCAAACAAATCTGAAGCTTTGTTTTATCCTCTGTGGAATTCTCACTGGTCTGGTTCTAATGTATAGTTGATGATGCCAATGAATTTGTCCATCAAATTAAGTTAGATCAAGTTGAGTTTTAGATGCAGTGTTGCGTTCGTCTATCTAAGGCCAAGCAATATAACAAGTATATCCATATTTTCTCAGACATGATCACGATCCACAATATTATCATAATTATTTTTCCTTTTTGGGGGGCCAGGACGTAGGGGGTAAAGGCACCTATGTTCAGTGCATCTCTGCATTGTGCAGTTGGGTGTTCAAATCCTGGCTGCACCATTTCCAACCACGGCCAGAGGTCCATGGTTAGTGGGGCATAATTGGCTAAACCTCACATGGGTATAGGGTTTAGGTTGGATGAAGCATTCTGGGTTCACTAGTGTCCCCCTCTGGGTCATCCGGGCGTTCGCAGGTAAGTGAAGGGAAAGTACTCTGTTTCGATCTCCTCCGACAGCAAAGCACTGTGCTTTCCTCACAAGACCATGATGTGTGGACTAGTTAGGGCTAGTGGTCATGTGACTTGGAGGATTCACATACTATGGCTTCCTCCTTCCCATTGTCATTCTAGAGGGGTATCAAAGTGACTGACCCAGCAGTAGGCAACTTGGGGAATTCAGGTGGGAAAAAAGGGGATCAAATTTAAAAGAAAGAAAATGTATTTTTCATTTCGGTTTTTAAGACTACTTTGCAAGTTACTGAACAGTCTCTTGATGCATGCTCAATAATCCAGGAAGTGAAATCACAAAAATGATGAATTTTTCCATCTGGACACAATGTTATATTGAAAGAAATGTTTCATCACTCATACAGGGGACATCTTCAGTGTGAGAGTTTGAGTGTAAACATGCTCTTTTGTTTGCTTTCTTGTGAAGTGGTTACAAAGGTTGGTCATGTTGCTATCCGATATGCAAACCATATTTTTGCAATGTTTGCAACAGTTGTTTCAATTTTAGAAAATCTAAACCACATTTGTTAAGTAAAGTTTAAACTTTAGCACTATGACAAACACAGCAGTATTTTTGTCTAATTATATAAAGATGCTTAATATTCCCAGTAGACTTGGATAGCTTAAATGTAAAGTGACTGTGAGGATATGAATGTATAGTTATTGAATTGTTGAATGCACCCTTGCAGATCATTTATAGTGGTGATATAGCCTATTAGTTTAGATTGTCATCTGGTAATTGGAAGGTTGTAGGTTTAATTCCCAGCCCCGTGGAAGGCGCACACACACACACACACACACACACACCCACACACACACAGTGGGGAAAATATGTATTTCATCCCCCTACTGATTTTTTTACTTTACCCCCTTGAAAATAAATGAAAGTTCCAAACTTTTCACGATACGTTCATTTTAACAGTGAGACAGAATGTTTTTTAAAAATCCCAGAAAATGAAAGTATATGAATTCTAAACATGTCTGTGCGTTTTATTGAGAAAAAAAAGTATTTCACCCCCTAGAAAAATATGACTCAATACTTTGTGGAGAAACCCTTGTTGGCAAGCACAGTGATCAAACATTTCTTGCAGTTAGCCACTAAGTTTGAATAGATTGCAGGTAGGATTTGGCCCACTTCCCTTTGCAGATCCTCTCCAAATACTTCAGGATTTGTAGGTTATCGAGGCTTCAGCTCCCGCCACAGATTCTCCATAGGATTAAGGTCCGGAGACTGACTCAGCCACTCCATGACCTTAATGTGCTTCTTCTTGAGTCACTCCTTTGTTGCCTTCGCCATATGTTTTGATTATTGTCATTCTGAAACACCCATCCATGGCCCATTTTCAGTGTCCTGGCTGAGGGAAGGAGTTTCTCACCCAAGATTTCCCGGTAGAAACAGCCCCATAGCACAATATATCCACTGCCACGCTTGATGCTGCGGATGGTGTTCTTGGAGTCAAAGTCAGCTTTTTTCTTTCTCCAAACATAGCAAGTTGAATTGATGCCAAAGAGCTCGATTTTAATCTCATCTGACCCCAGCACTTTCTCCCAAGCCACCTCTGAATCATCCAGGTGCTCATTGGCAAACCTCAGACGGGCCTGGACACGTGCCTTCTTGAGCAGGGGGACCTTGCAGGCACTACAGGATTTCAATCCAATACGGTGCAGGGTGTTACCAATGGTCATCTTGGTGACTGTGGTCCCAGCTGCCTTGAGATCATCAACAAGCTCCTGCTGTGTAGTTCTAGGTTGTTTCCTCACCTTTCTCATGACCCGGTTCACTCCACAAGGTGAGATCTTGTGCTAATCCCTAGACTGAGGGAGATTGATGGTCAATTGGTGTTTCTTCCATTTTCTAATTATCGCACGCAACAGTTGACTCCTTCTCACCAAGCTGCTTGCCAGTTGTCTCGTAGCCCATTCCAGTAATTCATTAGGAGTACTATAACCAGTCTGTGGGAGAATTCTTGCTGGTTTGTAGGGGGGAATACATATTTTCCCCGCTCTATGTATGTATATATCTATGTATGCATATATATGTGTGTGTGTGTGTGTGTGTGTGTGTGTGTGTGTGTGTGTGTGTGTGTGTGTGTGTACACACACACTTTATTCAGCTTTTTACATTGTCATCATTCGATATGTTGCATTGGACTATAGCTTATAGCTAATCTGCATCTACAGTAGCTGCACATCATTTTGTAATGGTAGTAGCACCTGGAGGAAACCCATGCAAACATGATGAGAACATGCAAATTAAAGTACATTTTTTGGTTGTCAATTATCCTTTAAATTTGTGCATACAAGAAAGTGTTGCCTTCTAAAATTATGTCATTTTAATGTAAATGGTCTTGGTTGATGTATAATTCAACTGGGACTTAAAAATGTGAACCTGGGTTTTCTCACCACCTTATCCATTAGTGCATATCAGAAATATGCTTCTCAAGCTGACAGTCAAACAACAGTAATGCCAAAGTTAAACAATAGTATTTCAATTTAAATCTATTTTCTTTGTGTTGATTCTAAATTAATTTTGTCATTTTACATTTCAATATCTATCATCAGAAAAGCTTCAGTCTGAAGAAGAAAGTGATTTTCACAATTAATGTCAGACTATTAAAGGTTAAGTTTCAGAGTTAAAATTCTTACTTGTGAATACTTTTTAGAGTTTAGATTTTGGATTTTTGTTCAACCTTAAACTTAAATGTGTTTCAGCCTTGAGGTTAGCCTGATGCAGGAGCATTTCTTTGGCCTTTATGTCTGCCACCACCGTGTTGTGCATCTGATTAAAAACTTGAAACAAATAGCATAAGACAGCATCTACTGCAGTGTACAAGTAGCCACAACCAAACAGCTTTCTGACAGTTCTGTGTGCCAGTATAGGTGAGGAGTGAGCCATTGGTGTACGGGCACGTTTTCCTACTTGGCCTTCAGAAGAGCAGATCCAGCATCCTCTGCAGAGCGATTTCTCTCATCCACAGCAGCCTCAAGGTCCTTCAAGCCAGTTGAATTTTCCTCAGATGGGGTCTGAATACAAATGAATAGATATCAGCAGTTTTAAAAACATCAAATCATGCTTTGAAGAAGAAGCCCCAGACCAGTCACCTGTTGACCTCTTCAGCTGGTCTGTATGAATTCATGGGCTCTACCTGATCCAATTCAGGATTCAGATGGTTTGGAGCCAATACCAACAGGCATTGAAAAAAAGACTTTCACAAACCATTCATACCGATGGACAATGCGGTCTCTTGTTCATCTAAAATATTCTTTGTATACTGGGGGAAAACACCCCACACATAAGGAGAACATGGAGGGTGAGTTAAAGCTTAAAATTTGTCTCACACTTGCCATAAGACAATACTTGTATCATGCTGCTCTATTGAAATGCTCTTTTTTCAAATACCTAATGCAATTTTAACGTATTCATAAACATCAATAAAAAAGTTATAAAGAGAACAGTTCAGAATTTTGAAAATCTATTCAAATTTTATACTCAGAGAAATCAGCTCCATTTCATCGATAGTTTTTTTTACGGACATCTAACCATCTGGAGTATCTTACAATTAATAGGGAGCCAATGCCCAATCATCATTCTGTGCAGAAAAGAACTGCATAGTTCACTTAAAGATAAGATCATTTTA
The DNA here is from genome assembly GCA_900302585.1 of Regalecus glesne. NCBI lineage: Eukaryota > Metazoa > Chordata > Actinopteri > Lampriformes > Regalecidae > Regalecus > Regalecus glesne. Next base: position 15,587 of record OMLC01100084.1, read on the forward strand.
GCTGTACTGCAGCTAAAGACCTGAAGTGTTCCTGCTGATAATCACTTGCAGGCGGTCTTGCAGGAAGTAGCATGACAGGAAATGGCTTCAACTAATCACGAGAAACACTACATTTGTAAAATAAACATCAAGACATTGCCAAGACAGACTGATTTAGAATCATGTTAGCTTTAGCTGAATCTTGGAATGTCTTTTTGTGCGGAACAAGGATGATGTATTTGTCCCGAATAAATAGGATTGAACCCAAGATGGCAAGCTGGAGCTGCCTGTCAAGTATGAAGGAAAGAAGAGATAACCTTGAAAATGAGTTACCTACATACTACTAGAGTGGTAAGTATAAAGTTTGGATACACGTCCAAAACTTGAAAGTATTCCTGAAGTGCTTATAGTGATTTGAAATATATGTACTTGTATATCCATTGCATCCTTCAGTTTCTGTGTGTGTAGTGCAATAGCCTGCAGGGCTGCTTCTTGAGCTCCAATAGCCTGGAGTGTTGATTTGGCTGCGCTGGCCAGGGAATCTTCAAGACTGACTGACATAGCTGGGGAAGAATAGATGAAGCAGAGAAAAAAAATGAAAATAAAATAACAGAATTATTCAGTCAGAGTGCTTTGGCTTCAAGAGGTCAGAGGTTAAAGACATGAAGAGATTGTGACGAAACTGTTCTTTGCCTAGACTATCTGGTTTTCTTTCAGGACAGTCCAGCTATGTTGTGTCACATCCAGGAAAAAATTGAGCAAATTCGTAAGAGTAGTGGGGAAAAACTACCTTTGGACAAAAGTCAAAATGGGAGAAAATCTCTTTAACTTAAATGGGCAGGACCTATATGTTACATTTCCGACTTGGTGAATTCAGGTAAAAATATTTTTGTTTCTATGACTCACCAAGTTACAGCAGCTTAACACTCATAAGCTTGCTAGAGCATCCCCACTAACAAACTGTCAGTATATATTTCATGTCTGCTTAAACTTGATCTCTGCTTATGAGCACCACATGTTGTAGAATGGATCCTACCCACCAAGCATCATCAAACTATAGAAGCCAATCTAAGCAAAATGGTTAAATATAAAAAGAAACAAATGGAAATCCAAGACTTTACAGACACTGTGTATAAATTTTGGGGAAGATTGAACCCAGTATTCTATATCGTGTGTGATTATGAGGAGTGCCATTATCGTACATGCCAATACATCTTGTTCTTCTTGGTCTTGTTCAGCAAGTCTTGCTGCCACCTCTTCTACAGGACGCTCCTCCAGAGGTTTCTCAATTTCAGATGTGAACAAGTTCCCAGTTTCTACCGTTTCATCAGCCAAAGGAGCAGTCGTTTGATCCGAGTCATGGGTATGTTTCATACACTCCCCTGAAAAACAAAGAAAGCTCGATGAGCACAGTAGTTAAGGATGTTCGGGAACCGAACCCGGGACATTCACACAAAAGGAAAGCTCGCTAACAAGTCAACTAAAGAGTCCGACTCGATAGCCAAGGTGAGCAAGCTGCCATTAACATTATAATATTAAGTTGTAGTAGCCCGATGATGCATTTTTCTTTCACAATTTTATCCCCTTCTATCCTGAATCAAAAAAGCAGACACAGGCAAACATTCTGTGCTTAATCTACCTCTCTGTTGTGATTTTTATACTACATCTGTTATTGCACAGCTTTTTGATAGGTCGCATTCAAGAATTATTACTCACATATGGAATTTATGTTTAAAAAGTTTATCTTTAAAACAAAACTCAGTCAATTTGCTTGGCTTTCCTTTCTTTCTGGTTTCTGCAGAGTGAAATCGATATGGTACCGATTGAGCATGCATCAAGACATATGGTACCAACATTTAATTATACCAGTACCAATAACATGCAGTCCAACATGCAGTCATTAGTAGGTTTGACTTAGAAACACATGCAAGAGCAAACTTGGAACGAGAGTTGCGGAGTCACCTTTAGGTACTGAGGCTTCAGTGTCACAAGGAGCAGGTACTGAAGGAACCTCACTGATGGCCGAGATGATATGGGACACTTCTGTTGAAGTTTCTGCAGAGACAACCATATCACAGAAAAGGTGTTTGTGTACATCTTTGACAAGGATGAGTCAGTGTAACAAAGAGGAGAAAAGAAATGTTTTGACTCTTTGGAGGCAAATCCAACCTTTGTCAGTGCTTTGTAAAAATCTCTACATTTCAATGTGGAAACAGCAGCCAGGGGTTTAAAGCTCAACTGCCCACTGTTGGTGAGGGAGCAATCTTATGTAACACCCCATCAAAAACCACAGGGTACACAGGGGTAGAGTGCTCGCCTCA
>OMLC01100089.1:0-10709 GCA_900302585.1 Regalecus glesne
GAAGGAGGAGAGGATAAGGGGGAGAAGACAGGAGAAGACTGGAGAAGAGAAGGGGAGGGAAGGAGAGGTGAGGACAGGAGAGGAGAGGAGGAGACGGGAGCAGAGGACAGGAGAGGAGAACAGAAGGGGAGGAGACGGGAGGAGAGGAGGGTAGAAGAGAAGGGAGAGGAGGGGAGAAGAAAGGAGGAGAGAAGGGAAGAGAAGGAGGGAGACCAGGAGGAGTTGAGAAGCTGTCCCCAGAGCATGTAGCATAACCGAACATTTGTTACAGATGCTCATGACTGTAAATGCCTCAATCATCATTATAAAGACAACCATGGCGATGAGGATTAGTGCTATTATCATCAGTACTATTTACTATTAGTATTAGTGGGAATATTAGCAATTGTAGTATGAGTGATTATTCATCCCAATCATATTACAGTAAATATGAGTTTAGCACCGCTGCTGCAGCTTAAGATGATCAGAAGTCGAAGGCTGTCACAAGTCACGAGGTTGAGATACGGACAAAAAGAAACACACGAAAACCAACTTCCAAAATCAACAGTCTCAGTCAAATGACCATGATGCACCGAGCTCCCGTCGGACACCAGGGTAAAGACACATTCATCGTTTTCACGGCTGAGTATTGAAAACGGACCCTACAGCAGCCTGACAGGACACACAGGTTACGGTCAGACGGTGGTTTGCAGAGAGCACTACCGAGCCAATCACATCACGTCTACGGCGATTATAAAGCTCAGGTCTTTCCGTGAAGCGCTTTGCAGAAAACCTTGGACAAAGAAAGGAAAAGAACAACAGAGAGGTTCAGTAATACGAGCCACAGCTCTCCTGCGTTAGCTAAAAAGAAGAAAGGAGGGATGTCTGTGGAGTGAAGGAGTTAAGGTCCACAACAGGATGGCCTTTGAGTCTGGTCACGATGAGGAGACATATTCTAGCATCCTTTCTTTGGTCAGGGGGGCAACAAGGATTCCTGCGTCCTGCATGACGAGAATACTTTTAATTATGAGATGGTGAAGCCGCCATAGGGTCATGGGAAGGGTTTGGTGAGAGAGGTGTTCTCTTCATCGATACGAGGAGTCATAGAAGAGAGACTGTGTTTAGAGTAATGTGTCAATATGTCAGTTCCCAACAGCACTGGTGCTGAAATCTAGCTCACCTTGTGTATTCTCTGTAATATTAACATGAGCCTGTGCTCGAATTAAACAGCAGAATTGTATAAATACACCTCTACTGAAGTCAGGGGGGGGTAGCTCTGTGGGTAGAGTGGCTGTCTGGTGATCGGAGGGTTGCAGGTTCAATCCCCGGTCCTGCAGAAAGCATCTTGAGGTGTCCTTGAGTGAGACACTGACACATTAACTCTTCCCTGAGCACCACATGGTGAGTTCAATGCAGAGCATTGCCAATTTCCCATTGTGGGGTTGATAGGGGGTAAAATATTATTATTACTATTATCACTACCAGTTATAAACTAAAGCATGTACTGCTTGATATCTGGGGCTGATGCTTTGAAAAACAACGTTTCCACATCCTACATCACTCACTGCTCTTCTGTCTACATCTGGTTTCAGTCTTGTCTCTCAGTCTCCGTGTCGTGCATCTGCGGGGGCGCATCTGTGCTTGGGGATGAGGGAAAGACTTGGTGTGAGCATCGCTGAGGCAACACATCTCTTTGAGCCTGAGACCCCACAGAAGAGGAACTCCTGTCTTCTTTTGAGCTTTGTTGTGCCGCTGGTAAGCCTGACATGAGCAATGATCATGGTGGGGCAGGTGAACACAGAAGTGGGTCTGATCTGAGTGCCAGCCTTAACACCACCGATACACAGACAATAGGAGCACCATCTCAGAGCCTTTCTGATGGGAACACTCGATGCATCGTACGCTGGGGTCCCGTGGGGTCCAGTGGGCAATACTGCATGCAGGATGGGTGCCATTGAGATTCCCAAAGGGCAACACACACAATGAAGTTTCTGCAAGAGAATGCCTCTCACAGACAAAGCTGAAGTACAGTAACAAGCTGAACTACGCATTTCCATGAGTTAGGAGAGATGGGAGATTTTTATACTAGCTTACCCAAAATCATCCTGTAGCTCTGCACTCTCAACCGCTTTACTCCAGGTGGTATCCTTCCTCCACTCTCCTCTTTAACTCTTTAAAATTGTAGAATGCAAATCTCAAGTGTCCAGTTGTGAAATGTCAAAGAAAAATAATTCAAAAAAAAAACCTCCAGCATCTCAGTCTTCACTCTGGATCCCCTACATTCTAGCTGTTCTCCAGCTCGTCGCTGCCTGGTATTCACCAGATGAGGATGGTCCAGCTCTTGGTCAGTGAGGATGTGGCCAGGTGCTGCCCGAGAGGGACCACAGCAATCCAGACTGCAACGCAGAGCGTGCTCAGTCTGCTGCAAGGACGCCCCGTAATTTATTCCCCGTTACATATTCTGCCCGAGCGGAGGGAACACCACAGAACACAGGCTACATGAAAAGCTGTCCCCAGTGGAGGAACCTCTGCACCACAGCACGCCTATCACACGCTGCCAGCCGCGCTAGCTCTCACTCTCTCTCTCCTCCTTCCTCGCTCTCTCTGCCAGATTTTGGGGCTGGGTACAACCTAAAGGCACCTTACATTCCTGTGCCCTGATTGGTGGGAGACTCAGCCAATGAGAGCGGATGGTGCCAAGCATTTTCTCGGGGTGTTAGAACCAGGAGGCAAACGACAGCTGAAGTGTTAATGCTGTTGTCAGTTCGGCTCTCCTCGTCACTCCGTCTTCCTTCAACCATATGTGTTCTCTCGGTCCCCTGTTGTTACTCACTGGAAATGCTCCCTCTTGTCTTTCTGCTTCTCCCCAAGTCTAATCTCTACTGTTGCACATTTCAATGGGAGAGTCTCGCACCTGTCTCAGTCAACTCACTGTGATCAGAGTATCCTCCACGTCTCCTGTAGGCTCCTCTCATGCCTATTTCACTGTGTGTGTCCATGTCCTCTGTCCGTGTGTGTTCTTACGTCTGTCTGTCTTGGATGGCTGTGGGGGCTCTCACATGGGGTACAGGTATTTTAGGGATATTTGTAAAAATGCTGACCTCATAGGTTTTGGGGGGGGGCATTCTAAGGACCTGTATGAACAGAACAAGCAAAAGCCAGCGCTGCGATGGGATGGGGAATGACAGCTTGACAGACTAGATGAAGAGGAAGCAGAGAGGAGGGACTGAGGCAGACACAAACTGAAGAAGTAGGACAGGGTTTGGTGAGGATGCAGTGAGTGAGAAGCATAGAGCAGCAAGCTGAAAACAGCTTAACAGGAGGACGGGTTGAGCATCCCCAGGTCTCACTGTCAACAACCAAGAGCAGGGAGTGGTGTTTGTAGTGTGGATGGAAGCGAGTCCATCAAACAGGCTCATGGAAACAGCAGTTATATGACCCCTGACTTTATCTGAGAGTCAATACAGGTGATCCATCTCTGACTCAGGTCCTCTCAAAGTAATTGAGTCACTGATACAAAGAAGGCCAGACCCTCGTGTGTGTTTGGGGGATAGGGTTTGAGTCTGTGTGAGATAAGGTTTCCTCATTAGTAGCAGCAGGCTGAATAATGCAGGTGGTGCTATTGTTGTGGTAAATGGGACAGGTGCTAATGGGGCTGTCGCTGGGCAGGGAGGCAGACAGAGCATGACTTTAATGGAGGCCGTCATGAGAACATGAAACTGGACCGCCGGACTCAAGTGTCACGCAACAGCCCTCCACTTGTGTGTGCGAGAGCGAGAGAGAAAGAGAGAGAGAGAGAGACCTGTTTGACTGTCAGGTTAAAATACACCAGCTTTTCCATGTGAGTGGTGATCTCTCTGACCAGCTTCACCTCAGTGTGTCTGACACATGCCCAGGAGCCTCACACTACCAGAAGACAGGAGTTAAAAGACATTTTTTACATTATACGTTGGTTGGTTCTCTGTGATGTGTACCCTGTAAGTCCCTTCAACTCAATTTTAAAGAGTTTGGATCAGGGAAACTGCCTTTCAGTTTTACAACATCACTACACTGGCATTAGAGTTGCAGGTAATCCACATTCAAATCCCACCAGTTTTGTCATTTGTCATTGATTTTAACTTATCTTCTAAGTTAAACCTTATCAAATTGATACAGTGCTGATATATATAGCATATATATATAGCAAACAAACAAAATATATAGTTGGAATTTGACAATATTAAGCATTCATTTGAATTACAGCCTATGGAAAAAAAACCTTTTTACATCTGGTTGTGTTGGTGTAAAGTGCTCTGTAGCGCCTACCAGAGGGCAGGAGTTGGAACAGGATTTTGGTTTCCCTTATAAGTCCTACAAGGGGAAATTTGGATTTCTCTGCATTTTAACCCATTTAACAGTGAGCTGCCACCATATGGCACTCAGGGAGCGGTTAGGGGTTCAGTGTCTTGCTCAAGGACACCTCGACATAGTACATGCAGGACCGGGGATCGAACCTGCAACCTTCCAATTGCCCACTGAGCTATGCCGCCCCTTGTGACCCAGGCTGTGATGGGAAGTTTGGAATGGAGGGGAGGTTGGTGCCATTTATTATTTCTGCAAGTCAAACAGTCTATTGAACTCTGTCCCTGTCCTGTTTGGTGGCCGTCCAAACCACAGTGATGGATGTACGGAAAACAGACTGGATCACTGCAGTACAGAACTGAATCAGCGGCTCCTGGGGCAGGGGGAACTGAGCCAACAGAGAAAGTACATCCTCTGCTGGGCCTTTCTACTGACTGTGTCTATGTTCGTTGTCCAGATGTAAATTAGGGGTTTGACTTTGTTGACTACCTGGATTGAGCTTGAAAAGGTACTTTTTCTATTGAGGGAAATGTTTCTTCATTCATAAGAAATAAAAACCCATGATGGCTACGAACCATCCGTTAACCGAGGGAGGGGCCTATGAGTACATCTGTTGCCATCTTACAATGCTGTGATTGCACCACATGACCATTGAAAGTCCACTCAATGGGCAACTAACATGTGAAACCATCCTTAGTTTGGGTCATAATACAACTGTAATGTTTCAAGGGTGGGGATGCCTGCAATCAGCTCAGACTGAAGCTGAGTGATAAGACATTTCTCTCAATAGAACTTTGTGTCCAGATGAACTGATTCACCTTTTGGTGATGTCCTGACCTGGGTATTGAGCATGCATGAGCAAGACACCTATCCAGTCATCCTGCACTGCCACCCAGTGGACATTGCAGCTACCGAGCCAAGGTTCACTAACACTTTGCATCATTTCTGATTTCACTTCATGCCTAAATAATATCGTTTTTTTGGATTCAATAAATGTAATGAGAAAAAATCTTATTTTTCTTTCTTTTATTACTTTGGCTGCTCCCATTAGGGGGTTGCTACAGCGACTTGGTAGGGGCGCTTTGACACTTTACTACTGTTAAATCATGGCATATAACAGAGTTCTCATTTGTTGTCCTCTACCCACCAAAGTACCCATAATACTACCAGCATCTCTGCTATGAATACTGCCAGCTGATCTGAAGTTCTTCTTTTAGTTCTTAACTCAGGAATGGTTGCTCCAAAAGCCACTTTCTCGCTCTCTAGATCACGAGTCTCCATTACGCCCTTTCCAAGTAGCTCACCAAAAAGGTCATTGAATCTTTCATAAATTTGGATACTTGATGAGTCCAATTTCTTTGGTCGAAAGCCTACTTACATTAATATCAAATCAAACTCACAGGTGTCGGGCCCACTCCTTACACAAATTAAGTGATTATTTGCCAATTGGCTGTCAATCAAACAGTTATGCTGCTGTCAAGCTTGATGAGACAGTCGTGATGTGAGACAGATAGTAACCATGACACCAGCAGCTATCATACCAATAAGAGGCTAAAAACACACTATTTTCACTAAGAGTGGGAAACTGAGTTTTGTTTCCCGAATGTAAACGTCAAGGCTGTGTCTGAGCTGAAAGATGTAACGTGGAGTGAGATTTCACCAACGTCCACAACAGCTTTTCACGGGACTTTCCTGCAGGTCGCAGTCTACGAAAAGAAAAGTTAAAGGAGCTGAAAAGTACGCTTCAAAGTCAACAGTCTCTGTTCACAAGACAAATGATGAAGACCATGCACCAATAAAGACTCTGTTTAAAGTGGTGCATATCTTAACAAAGCACAAAAAGCCCTTCACTGATGGTGGGATTGTAAAGGAGGCTATGACCGTGGTGGCTTAAACGTTACTCAGTGACCATAAAAGGAAGACAGAAATCTTGTCTGCTATCGCTGATGTACAGTTTGGTGCAAATACTGTGGCAAGGAGAGTGTCTGTGCTGTGTGTGGATGTAGTAAAACAGCTGGACTCTGATATTAAAAGGTGGAAATGGTTTTCAATGCAGTATGATGAGTCTGTGGACTACAGTTATACAGTCCAGCTAGCTCTTTTCATTCAGTTGGTGTTAGAAGACTTTTCCACCATAGAAGAGTTTTTGACTTCAGGTTTTAGGATTAGCCATGAGGATCTGATCAACAGACTGGGGGGCATACATCAATTAAAATAATAATAATTTAAAAAAGTAACAATAATAATAATAATAGGGCAGATAATAGACCAGTCATCCAATGATCAGAAGGTCGCAGGGTCGATCCCAGCACCTGCAGAGAAGCGTGTCGAACTGTCCTTGAGCAAGACTGTTCCATGAACTGCTCTATCCTGTGATAAGCTGGCAACCTGTACAGGCTGTTTCCCTACTTTTCGCCCAATGAAGAATGAGATAGGATCCAGTTACTCCACAGCCCGATTTTGGATAAGCGGTTAACAATTATAATAATAATAATAATTCATCAACTGCTTATCCGAAGTCGGGTTGTGAGGGAACTGGCGCCTATCTCAATTCTCATTGGTCAATAAGCAAGGATACACCCTTTAAGGGTCACCATTATATCTCAGGGCAAAAGAATTAGGGGAATGGTGTCTTGGTCTAAAACACTTCTACACGCTTCAGTCCAGGTTCGGGGATCAAACTTGCAACCTTCCAATCGCCAGATGACCGCTCTACCCTCTGACCCATAATCCCCGCCCCCATAATAGTAATAAAATAATAATGGATCATATTTATCTAGCAAATTCATCTTGATGCCAAATGCACTTCCCATAGCTAAAAGGGGAAACTCATTTCAACCATTATTAACATGTAGCATCCCCCCATCGAGATGAACAGCTGCCATTTAGCACAAGAAAGCCCATCATACGTCAGCTTCAGGTGGAGGGAGGAATCACTGAATGAATTACAAAGGGGTCGATTAGGTGGTCCTATGAGAAAGCCAGGTTAGGAATTTTGCCAGAACACCAGGGGACCTAGTACTCGGTCATTAGTGTCATCGGATTCCTTATCAACCACAGTGAGTCAGGACCTTGGTTTAACGTGTCATTAAAAGGAGAGCATCCCTTAAAGCACAGTGGCCTAGTCACTGCACTGGGATTTTTATTAGGACCGGAGGGAAGACTGCTCCCTAATGGCCCATCAACACCACTTCTAGCAGCAACTCAAGTTTTCCCGGGAGGTCTACCTTCTAAGTACTAAATGAGCCCATACCTCCTTAGCTTCTGTCGTTCAGCAGACCCATGGTGCATGTTGGTAAAGATGCCAATTACCTCCACTTTAAATCAAAGACATACACAATTATGAGCTATCATTTCCCAGGCAACAGCCCATTTTCTCTCTTTGGCAGAGTTATTACATCACATTTTCCTACGCAGGGAATAATGGGATCTAGATGATACTCTAGATGATTTTAAATTTGTGAAAGGGCATAGGACGATCATAGTGCTGGAAAGAGTTTGAGAGCGCGTTCTCAACGAAGATGTTCCTGGTGCTAGATTAAATTAGGGTGTTGCAGATTGCAGTGTTCAGCAGTTAAAGTGGTGGCTGGAATGCAATGGACAAAAAAGAAACAAGAAGGTAGAATTACAGGAGAGGGGTATCAAATGCACAATCCTTGGGGGATCAAGGCAGATGCTAAGGTCAGTGGTGGAAAGAGGCTTGACATTAGAAGTAGAAAACTATTCAAGCAATGTCTTGATGCATGCTCAATAATCCAGGTAGGGAAATCACAAAAGAGGTGAATTTGTTCAGCTGGATCAGAGGTTCATTTTTGAACTCATAGGTCCTTCCCTCGGTTAACGGATGGTTCGTAGCCATCATGGGTTTTTATTTCTTATGAATGAAGAAACATTTCCCTCAATAGAAAAAGTACCTTTTCAAGCTCAATCCAGGTAGTCAACAAAGTCAAACCCCTAATTTTGCTCTCAAAAATGAACCTCTGATCCAGCTGAACAAATTCACCTCTTTTGTGATATTCAAGCAGTGTTACAAACTTTCCAGTGGAAGGATGGAAATGTTTTTATCTCCTAACATCCCAAATATGTCATAATACGGGCAAAAATTACTTAGTCAAATCGGCTAATTTTACCTATCAAATAAATTACGATGATGACTTGGAGGATAAAGTTACCGCAAGGCCGTTAAGAAAAGGGTGGGTCGTTTTTAGCCAGTGAAATGTGTAGAAGTCTGTTGATAAAACATTTTTACCTTAGAGCTCATGTCCAGCACTCCATGAAGTCTGCTGCAATCCGGGATCTGCTGAAGATGCCGTGTATCTTTCAAATCGCCATGTTTGATGCCAGGTTCTTCCACTGTCGGCTGAATATCCAGCGATTGGCTTAGGGAACTTTGCCTTCTCTTCTTGGGCTCTTGGACAAGCGCTCTCCTTAACACAGGAGTTCCCCTTTAGCATGAAATCGTCTGTTCTAACCGTTCATTAGAAAGCGTTGCAATTTTACTAGATATGGGTTGCTCTCTATATGTCGATGGTCAACTACGAAATGCAAGGAACAAATATAGATTGAACCTTTCCAAATGCGACGATGATTGTGGAATATTTCCTCCCGCAAGCATGTGACCAGCGTTTTCATGTTCCATTTTTTCAGCTTATTCTCCTCTCCCATTCCGTATTTAATCTTGCCAGGCTTTGGAAATCTCAGAAAATAAACATTTGATGGCATTCTGTCATGATATGGTGAATCTAAATAACATTTTAACCGACAACAGTGTTTCGTCGTACCTTCGAGTAGCCATCTTTGTTGTTGGTAGTTCTTCACTTATCCGCGCCTATATCCCGGTATGCATTGCGCGCATGACGTAATTTTACGTTATGATGGGAGACAAGCATGGCGACAGGCGTCGGTTCCAGTCCATCTATACTGGGATGGTATCATTCCCTGTCTACCCGTCCATAGGATTAGTGGTTGCGTTAGGGAGGGCCATCGGCATAAAACTTTGCCAAATCAAATATTTGGATCCCAAATCAGATGTTGTGGCCTTTATCGCTCCACGCCATTGTTGAGAGGAAAATTAATTACTGTCCAAGTGACGCGATGTCAAGTGGGTCCCGTGTGACCTCCACTAGGTGGCAGCACAGGGCGACTGGATAGATGGTGTTTGCTTCGTGCAGTTTGGGTGGTGTCTCTCTAGTAACTGGATAGGTGGTGTTCATTTTTGAATGGGGTTTGGAATAAAATGTCCCTCCACACATAATCGTTTATGTCATCCAACAGACTGATGAAATCAAAACACAAATCCACATCTGTCCCCTTTCCAACCTAGCCATGTGCCAGTCTCTGTTATTCTAACAAAGACACAGTCCCTACACACAACTCACACCACAGTAGATCAGTGGTAGAGAAGGTTGATGGCCCACCGTGGGGCTTCAGGAAAGCAATCAGGCCTCAATCCCCCAAACTCCATCTGCATCTGTGTCCAACCCTGCAACGTTGGGACCTACCGTGTCACTTAAAAACAGACCTCTCATACCCCCAACATCTACTGTGGACTACACACGGTCTGCCATCTTGGCTGTGTTCCCAGACGTACCTAGATGAAGTACAGGTTAAGCGAAATCAAGACAAACAAAAGAGAGCAGCAACCAAATAAAGTGGGTGGGTTCCCTTCCTCATATGGAATGACAGGCCGTTTCATTCTCCCTCTGCTGACATGATGAAGTCATGCTGAACAGATGCATGGTGTGTTCAGCATTTTACTGGTCATAACAGAAACATCTGGCCTGGGTCTTATTTCTACAGTATTATTCATCACGCTATGGGTTGTAACAGTTTTCATGGGCCTTTCTCATTATGGGTTTTTTCAGAGATGAGCCCAGATGACGCCACAACAGCATCAGAGGGACGTGGAAACTAAGAGGTGGTATCAGTGGGAGGGTTCAGGAGGTCACTGGTTTAAAACCACCACCACTACTACTACTACTACTACTACTACTACTACTACTACTACTACTACTACTACTACTACTACTACTACTACTACTACTACCGCTACTACTACTACTACTACTACTACTACTACTACTACTACTACTACTACTACTACTACTACTACTACTACTGCTACTGCTACTGCTACTGCTACTGCTACTACTACTACTACAACTACTACTACTACTACTACTACTACTACTACTACTACTACTACTACTACTTCTACTGCTACTACTACTACCACTAATACTACTGCTACTGCTACTACTACTACTACCACTACTACTACTACTACTACTGCTACTACTACTACTACTACTACTACTACTACTACTACTGCTACTACTGCTGCTACTACTGCTACCACTACTTCTACTACTACTACTACTACCACTACT
>OMLC01100090.1:0-15449 GCA_900302585.1 Regalecus glesne
GGCCTGTTTAATATGGGCCTTCTCTTCCTACCCGGCCACTGAGTCAGTGGGGACGTTGTCAGCCCGGTGGTACCCCAAGGATCGGGTCCCCCGGCACAAACAGAGTAACGTAGTGTACACTGTTAAATGCCAGGAGGACTGCAGTGACTTGTACATCGGGGAGACCAAACAGACGCTGGCTAAGAGGATGGCGCAGCATAGGAGAGCCAACACGTCAGGTCAGGACTCTGCGGTCTACACCCACCTACAGGCGAGTGGCCACTCATTCAAGGATGATGATGTTCACATCCTTGATAGGGAGGAACGCTGGTTTGAGAGGGGGGTGAAAGAGGCCATTTATGTAAAGAGGAAATGACCATCCTTCAACAGGGGTGGGGGTCTTGAGAGTACATCTGTCATAATCTTATAATGCCGTGATTGCAAATATTCCCCTATTCTCATCACCACTGAAAGTGCAGTCAATGACCAACTTGCATGTGAACCCAACTCATTGTTGTGTGGTATTACTGCACTGTTTATAAGGGTGAGGAAGCTCGGACTGAAGATGCCACATGTTTGAGTGGCGAAATGTTTCGGAATAAACTTCTTATCCAGTTGAACCGATTCACCGTTTTGTGGTTACCGAACAGGTTTCTTGCTGGAGAAGTGGGTCGCCCAGTTAAAATGCATGGGAACATGATCCTCTTCTAATCTGGATAATTGAGCATGCATAAAGACATTTTGTTGAGTAACACAATGTCCTCACTGTTGTTCCTCAAACCATCTGTCCAAACATACCCCGACCTTCCTCTCATTTTGAGGATTTAAAAACATGTTCCCATGAAATCGTAACGACACTAGAGCATCCATCCATCCAGCTGTCCATTAACTATTTATCAGAAGTTGGGTCATGGAGTCATGCTGGAGCCCATCACAGCACTCACTAGGTGAAAGGCAGGGAAATGTTCTGGCCAGGTCGTCATTTCATCTCAGGGCTTGAGCAATTAGGGCCTCAAGGAAACTTTGACACACTTATTAAATGAATTGGGGATCAAACTAACTAGACCAGATCACAACTTACTGAATTTTAACATTTCTCATTAAAATCCTGAAATCACATTATTTGCCAACAGAGTACATGGACTCATATTCTGAAATTGTTAATGTCTTTCATTCTCAATTAGTTATAAAGTGTGCTGTAGATTAGTTTTTTGGTTCTTTGCTATCTGGTAGGATATTCTACTGATGCTTTAGGCACCAATGTGTATTTGCTTGTATTGAACATTAGAGGATAGCATAACCAATGGATAGAGCGGCCGTCTAGCAATCGGAAGGTTGCAGGTTCAATCCCAGCCCCTGCAGAGATGCATGTCAAAGTGTCCTTGAACAAGACACACTTCCCCTAACTCATCTGCCATGTGGTGGACTGGTGACCAGCTCAGGTTATATCCCTACCTTTTAGCCAGTGAGAAAGGCTCCCGTTCCACTGTGACCCAACTAGATAAACAGCTGACAATGGATGGCCGGATGGACGCCCATCCATAATGGATAGTGGATAATGGATTCCCTTATCAGTTCTGCAAGGGGAAATTTGGATTTCTCTGCATTTTAACCCATCCTATTGTATAGGAGCAGTGAGCTGCTACCATATGGTGCTCAGAAAGGAGTTAGGGGTTCAGTGTCTTGTTCAAGACACCTTGATAAGCTATATGTAGGACCGGGGATCGAACCTGTAACCTTGCCAGACGACCGCTCTACCCACTTAGCTATGCCGCCCCAAATCAAAGGGTCTTGATGCATGCTCAATAATCCAGGTAAGGGAATCACAACAAAGGTGAATCAGTTCAACTGGATCAGAAGTTTATTCTGAAACCTTTCATCCCTCAAACTTGTGACGTCTTTAGTCAAGTGTTCAAGGGGAATCCTTGACAACGCTATATAATATGTATAGCTTTTAAAGTAGTTGTATAGTTATATTTTTCCCTATTATTTCTCAATGCAATTAGAGTTGGCTTTGTTGCTGTGTTTAGAGTCTCTTTGTTGCTGAACTTAATGCCTTTCCAGCAAAGCTTAACATTTCAGGTGAAAGTTATCTCATCTTAGGTGACTTCTGTGAGATCCAGGAATCTTGTCGGGTAGATGTGACCGACTGTAGAGCTTAAGACAAGCAACGAGCCTGCAATGACAATGACGCAAAGGCCGCCGTGTAACTCAGCCTGAGTAAGTAACACTCTGTCATCTCCTGACCACATAATTCAATGAGAGAGAGAGAGAGGGGGGGGTTATTGGTAGTCTTTCTAATCTATCTATCTAATCTATCATAGAACATCTCGTCAATGATTTACAGATTCACAGCTGGCACAAATGTGACTCATGTGACCACGTTTTACTTAGCAACTGGGTTTACCATGTAGAAAAACAGCTTTAAACACTCCCAGGACATGTCCACTTCCAGTTACATCAAAACCAACATTTCCCACATCCAGACAGTCCTCTGGACAGTGGTGGCATAAATGTTGCATTCAATGCACCAGATTATAGCTTTAAACTAATTTACATCTGCAGTCCCCTCATGTCTTTAATTGATGGTGGGAGGAAACTTATCCAGACACGCGGAGAACACAACAAACTCCGCACCGAAAAGACCTGGGACAGTAATTGAACCCAGGACCTTCTTGGTGTGAGGTCACAGTGCTAACTGCTGCACCACCATGTCGCCAGCCTTTAAATGGGAATGGCGAGCTTTTAGATGAAGTTACATAAGTGGATGAGTGGTTGATTGTATTAAACCTGTTGACGCATGCAGTGTCTGCAGTTTGTCTAAAATGGCACTTCAGGCTCAGTGTGGGCACCAGAGGCATATCATAGCCACAGACAAATCTAATTCAGATGAACCACGTCTAGAATTATCTGGAAGGGTTAATACCACATGTCAAGGGGGATCATGACAATGTCATGTACAACTGTAACTAACCTCTTCCATCCATAGTCCCTTTTAAAGAGAATCAACAATTTCCATCTATAAAGATTCTTGACTCACAATACTCCCTTGAGTATCACAGGTAGTGACACAGAACTGAGCAGTGTGCATGGTTTGAATGATGATGGGATTGGGAGGTCTCAAACCCCTCATTTAGATTTGGACCTCCCAAAAAATAGATAAAAACAAACAAGTCGGTAGGTGAGACATTCATTTTCATTATTTTCTGTAATTGTATACATTACAATATATTTCCCATATTCATGCTTGGAAGAATATTGTAATACGATTTCCGACACCCCTGAAGTGAACCCACCATTTCTTAACCTTGATATTAACCTTGACATTATGTAATTCCCATCAGGGGAGGGCTTAAGTCCTATATTCGTGAGCATCACACAAAATGCAATAGGATAAGTATCAAGCTAGCTAGCATAATACACTTATTTACCATCATCGACAGGCTGACAAAATTGCGTTGAACAAGCAAGATACTGTAAGAGTTCATTTAACTGAAGCATACGTCTGCACTGTACTGATTTCCCTTGACGTTCTGATCATAAAAGTTAACCCTCTCCTCAGTGTCATTGTGTAATTAATTCTCTGGTGGTGTGTAGCATATGGTCATGTGTGTTCCACATGAAGGAAACGCAGCGTACTCAACACCAGGAGAGAATGAGGTGGATATTCAGGGAATGGTATGAAACATGTTCATTTTAAAGTTTAAAATGTTACTATTTCATTTTCATATAACCAAAATGAAATCTCACTGCTGTACTATTTGGATATTTTTTGGATTGACAGTTGACCATATGCACGTTTGCTCAAAGCTGACTTCTTCCAGCCCATTCCCTGTTTTTCAGGGGTTGTAATAGCAGATTTCACAGTATCCATCGGTACCATGTACGGAGGCCTCAACCAATCTGGTATGGTCTTGTCAATCCACATGCCGATTAGGGTTAGGATTCCCTCCCTGAATCAACTGCCTGTTATTATAAATGCGCCGTTGTTAGTCAGATGGATTGAGGTAGTTCAAAGTGACTCAGAGGTCTGATCAAATTAGTACAAAATTGCAAAGAAAAATAAATAAATCATATTTTTGCACTTGAAAACCAAACACTGTCTACACACATGCTTTCGACCACCAGGCTTGCCTGTCATAAAACAACTCTTTCCAATATCTCATGTTAGATTTCATTATGTTATTTCCCATAAAGTATGGCATATAGCCAATATAATGGGCAGCCTGTAACAAACACCCAGGACGATGAGACGGACTTTAACTAAATGTACCCCCCCAAAAGGTTGAGAGACCATCCTGAAGAGCTCTTAATCAGATATGAATTGATCACCAGCACAACACACATAGTGTAAATCTTTAAAGGGGCCACAGTTCTTTTCTACAAGACAAACAAAAGAAATAAAATTGTGTTACATGTTGAACTAATGTGATCAGAGTAATGAACTTTAAACGAAACATCCTGATTCCTGCCTTGATTCAATCATGTCATCTGCCTCTCGGCCATGAATTAACTGTGGAAGAAGGCCGAGGTATGTGTGGCATCAGGGTGTGTGTGTGTGTGTGTGTGTGTGTGTTTTTGTGTGTATATATGTGCAGGGATGTGTCTATCTTTGTATGTGAAGGGTGTGGGTCATTTTCAATGTATATATGCGTAGTTACATTAAGTGAGTGTTAACTTGAGTGTGTTTATCTCCATACATGTGCTTGCATATCTCTCTCTCTCTCGTTCTCTCTCTCTCTCTCTTTCTCCCTCTCACCTCAGTGGCTTTGTCTGCCTGGTCTCTCATTGTGATGAAGGCCTCTAATTGCTTGTCAGATTCTTGTCTTATGGTGGGACTTTGGGGGCTGTCAGGGCCAGGCCATGCAAAGTCATTGCTCCTCTGGCTCTCCACAATGTCCCAAAGACTCCCTCTTGGCGGTTCTGGCCCATAAAGTGTCTCCTCACCTGTGTCACTCTCACTGGACTCACTCGGCTCTGGCATCGGCTGCCAGGGAGCATTTGTGGTCTTCATGCTGGTGAAAATAAAGATAATGATTAAAACAAAGATATACATCTGAGATGATAGAATTGATGACAGAACAATAAAATAAGACCTGGAAAGTTCAAAGACAACTCTGAAGTATTCTGTCCAGTCTGCTAATGCAAAATACATGAACCACTGTGTACATTGTCTTTATTTGAAGGTTTGTGTTAAAAGCAGGAAAAACAAACATCTCACCATAAAATCGCTTTCCTCTCCTCTTTGTTGTTTTGCTCATAGTGGCAGCAGCAGAGAGCATATGATGCACCCATCAGCCCTTCCCTGATATCCTCAGCAAATGTTAACAATCATCCCTGAGGCAATCCATCAACCATGGACATCTTCTCCCTTGGTCTTACTGCAATCTTCTAAGCAATCTAAAGTATTCCAGATGGGAAAAACAATCAAAAATATCTGAATGTCAAGTACATGCAGAGGTTCGATATGTTGTCCTCCACCAACCCTATTCTCTCTTTCTATCCTGCCCTGAGCGAGAGCCTAGTGGTCAATTAGATTATCCACGTGAGTCAGTAAAGGGTCGACAACAACATGGACACAGACCAGGCTGGGAATGAATGGCACATTGATACAGTTGCTCCTGATGGTGGAGAATGCAGCAGAAAGCACTAGCCTAGCATCGCCACAGCACATTCCTTAAATTTACACCGGGGTTAGCGTTAGCGTGAGCTGGAAAACATGAAGTCAGATGCACGTGCTTTGTTTTAGCCACACGCAGGCACAGAACTAATTTCAAGGATGTGCTTGGATAAGAAACTGCTACTTCATGATCATGTCTTTATGGGGGTTTAAGATATTTAAAATACTCATCATGTGAAGAAGAAAATGATATGTCTTGATGCATGTTCGATAATCCAGCCAAGGAAATCACAGCGGTTAATCAGTTCATGTGGACGAGACGTTTAATGAACGAAATATTTCATCACTCATACTGATGACATCTGCAGTTTAAGTTGACTTCAGGCATCCTCACTCTTATGGACAATACAGTTGCTTAACAACCACAATCAATGATGGTTTCATATGAAAGTGGCCATTGACTGGAGTTTCAATGGTAATGTGTACTCTTCATATAAAATATTCACATTAATCTTACAGTCTTGTGGTGGAAATTGGAAACTGAATCTGAGTCTAGAGATACACGTTAGTCATGATGTTTATTAGGCTTCCTGCAGGCAGGGACACACCTACAGAGTGCAGAGCACTCTTGTGAAGTCTTCCTCCGAAGGGATGCGTGGGGTTGTCTTTTATCATCGTTTGTTGAATGTGTGACTTTGTCCCGTGTTGTTTATTGCCGCCAGGAAGGTGTGAGTCAGTTCTGTGTTATCCATTGGATGCTGTCTTGCACCAGGTCATGAAGATGTGTTTGATCAGCAGGGCAATCAAGCAGATGCAGAAAACAAAAGAGCAGTTACATGAGGTTACTTAATGTATGACATGTAGGACTGGTCAACACAAGGGAGGTATCCAGGTGGTATTTGACGATGGCAAATCAGACAGAATGCAAATGCAGGGGACAACAAAGAAGTAGTAGCAAGCCATTGTGCATTGTTTGCCAGATTGTCTGTGTGCTATCTGGAAGTCAAGTCCAAATCAAGTCAAGTCAATTTTATTTGTATAGCCCATTATGACAAATTGACAATTTGCCTCAGTGGACTTTACATTAACACAACATCTTGTCCTTAGACCCTCAGATCAGATAAGGAACAACTCCCTTAAAAACCCCTTTAACAGGGAGAAAAATAGGAGAGAGCAACAGTGGAGGAATTTCTCTCCCAAGACACGCAGCCGTACAATGGATGATGTGGATAACAGAATAGTGAGTTACAGAAGGTAAAACAGTAATAATAATGATAACCTCCATCATAGTGACATTTAAAATGCAAACACGCCAGATCAAGCCACCGGGCCAAGATTCATATGTCAAACGTTGACCAATGGACAGATGGATGATGATCTTTAAAGAGGTAGGAATAGCAGTAGACAACAGTCCAAGCATCATATTCAGGAACACCATGGTGGCACCAATTACATGTCTCCCAGGTTTGTCCGAGATCACGTATGTAAAAAATGAGAAACAAAGGAACATTTTAGGGACATTCATTCAGTAATACCATAGTCAGCCATATTGTCTAACTATATAATGTCGTCGGCAGAGAACGGTGCTTGGTAAACTCATTGAGATAGATACCCACTCGCCATGCGATACAGATTATGAATCACATAATATAAAATCCTTATTTGTAAGTTAAGGCAAAAAGATTAGTCTTAAATTGAGATTTAAAAAATCAAGACAGTTTGATATATTGATGGCAGCAGGCAGGTTATTTCACAAGAAAGGGGCCGGAAAATAAAAGGCCCTGCTACCAACTGACTTTCTTTTAACTTTGGGCACACAGAAGAGTCCTGTATTTTGAGGATGGGGGCCATGAAATGGAACATATGGTATAAGGAGATCAGACGGGTATGATGGGGCAAGTCCATTAAGGATTTTAAAAGTTAGTAGAAGCACATTGAAATCAGATCTAACATTTATAGGGATATAGTATTTATATCTGCAACATTGTAGAGGTCTGTGTTTTCCTATTACAGTCTTCAAGGACAAAAAAAACAACAAATATCAAACATAGTTACCAACCTCCCAGATTATCTCAATGCCTTTCATGCTAGGTTTGATCCCCTTACTAAAACCCCATGCTCTCCTCTCTTTCCCTACCCCTGCTGCCAATCAGTCCCCCTTCAACTACTGCTGCCTCCCTGCACTGTCCCTCATTGAGCTCCACCGAAAACCCAAGGCCCCCTCCCATGTCCCTCCTCTGCTACTAACGAAGACCAGGACTGCCCTCTCTCTGTTACTGAAGTTGAGGTTAGGTGCACATTCATGCAGATCAACGTGTCCAAGGTGGCTGGCCGAGATAGTATCCCTGGACGCGTCCTGAAGGTCCGTGCTCAGCAGCCTGTGGGGTTATTCACGGGGATATTTAACCTGTTGATTTCCCTTCAGACTGAATCAAATCCACCACCATTGTCCCCATTTCCAAACAGTATAAAGTGACCAATTTTAATGTCTGGCACCTTATTTCCCTCAGCCCCATAGCCAGCATGTGTTTTGAGATGCTGGTTAAATCCCTCATCTACTTCATGCCCCCCTGCCCCTTGACCCTCCAAAATTTAAATACAACCCATATGGAACCACAGAGGACACCATTGCCCACATCCTACACACTGCCCTGTCCCACCTAGAAGGGAAGGACACCTATGTGGGGATGCTGTTTGTGGACTACAGCTCAGTATTCAACACCATAGTGCCCTCCAGAAGTTTGTCAATAACCCTGAGGATTTGGGCCTGAACACAGCACTGTGTAAATGGATCCTGGATTTTCTAAAGACTACTTCCAGGAGGTGAGAGTAGACAACCGCATCTCAGCTCCAGGGATTATCACTATAGGAGTGCCACAGCACTGTGTCCTCAGCCTGTATTTTCTCCACACCTATGACTGCATGGCAACAAACAGCATTGTGACGTTTGTGGATGGAAGACACAGCAGTTGTGGGCTTCATCTCCCTTAGTGACAAGAAGGGCTACAGGGAGGAGGTTACCACCCTGAAAAAGTAGTGCGAGAACATCCACCTCCCATTGAATGTCTTCAAGACCAAGGAGGTCATTGTGGATTCCAGGAGAGGGGGCCACCATCAATTGCAATGTGTTGGATAGGTTGGACATTTATAAATATATGGGAGGTAAGACCAACAAAGACCTGACTTGGGTTAGCCCCACCACCACTGTTGTTGCTCAAAAGCATCTGTGTGGCCTCAGATACCTGCAGAAATTTGCCCCGAGGCCCCAAATCTTCAGCAACTTCTTCCAGGACACCATAGAGAGCCTGTTGACAAGCTGCTTCATCATCTGATATGGCAGCTGTACCAGCAATGACCACAAGACCCTGGGTATGGTTGTGTCACTGGAGGCCGGTTGTGTCAATGGAGGCCGGTTCCCCAGTCTGCAGGAGCTGTAAACCCAGCAATGTCTCAGGAAGTCCTCGTGGGTATTTAAAGATTCAGCACAGGACAGAGCTACATTGCTCTGTCCTGGCATGCCCTCTTAACACTGTGGAGGTAGCGGGTAAAAGGAGGATGATGGCTAAGTTATTATCAATGATGAGCAATGGTTAAAACTCCATGCAGTACTATATCACTGCACTATAGAGCTCCTTCAGTGGCAGATTACTCCATCCAAGGTGTGTGAAGGAGTATTTCCGCTACTCTTTCCTTCCCGCAGCTGTCAGACTATATATTCAGTACTTCTCCCCCAACAGACCAAATTCACTACATAAACAACTTGATTTCATAGCATTTAGTTAACTCTAACTGTATTCATTTCTATTCATGGTGTATATACTGTTCATATGTTCCCCTTTTTTAAATTGCTGTTCAAATTATGCCTTAGATTTTTATGACCCCTGATTGTGCCTTCCACTTTGCTGCCATAAGACCATAATTTACCCATGTGGGACTAATAAAAGAATATCTTATCTTATCTTATCTCATTGTTTATAAGGGTGGGAATGCCTGAGGTCAGCTTGGACAGATGATCTCACCAGTATGAGTGATGAAACGTTTCTCTCAATAAACATTATTTCCAGAAAAACTGATCCATCTTTTTTGTGATTTCCTCACATGGATTATTGCGCATGCATCAAGACCTTTTCATTCACAGAAATGGTGCCATGAAAGTAGCTGAAATTACAAAATCAATCTCATTAAATTGGTTTATGATGGTCTTCTGTAGAAGTAGCTTAACTATGAAAATAACTGTGTGTTTTTCAGGACAACTTTACCTCTTTCAAAGCATATTGGTTGAAAAAGACCTAGATAGTATTATTTATTTTAATTAGCTTTAATGCAAGGCCGCTACCATACACAGTGAAGGACAATGAAACCTCCTCGTACTCTGTTACAGTTAACTGATTCCCACGTTTCTGGTCAATAACACCCTGTTTATGGCTTATATAAAGCTATTCACCCAACTAATGAATAACTATGTGCAGCATTGTGAGTATAGTCAACAGTGTGTGCAGAGATGTACTAAACTGAGGCTATAAAATGCTGGGAATTACTATGTGTCAGCAAGACAACAGGGCCGATAAAAGACGTCCAATGCTACCTTGGTTCAAATGTAACCGACACGAGCAGTGACATCCACAAGCAAACACAAGTGAGTGTGAGAAAGACGAGCCAGACTACACGGAGACGCCTGTCAGAGAGCAAGGCAGAGCCAAATGGAGGAAACAACTTTGAAGTCGTGGGGGCTGGCTCTGTTCCTCCTACTTTTAAATGGGGATTTGGAGATTTGTGATGGGTGAGTTGTGTATTCGGTGTATGCGCTTTAATGTGAAGAGGGAGGAGACCAGACAGATGAGGTGGAAAAAGACCAGCTGTTCTATTTGCCACTCTGACCTTCACTTGGTGACTATAAAAGCCTTTAGAGGACTGCAGGGGATGAGCTCGATCCGTTGTGCACAGGAGTATTATCATCACCTAGTGTCCCGTAGCTTGCCTGTGGTAAAATTTGATGCTTGTTTCTAATTTAGTGACAGTGGTGGGACTGTTTAGAATTGGATCAAGCTGTTTGGGTGATTTACTTCTTTTGCTACTGTCATTTAAGAAGAGATGTGGTTAGCCCTTGGTTCAGCTAACAGCACAAGTCACACATTGCATTGAGATGTATGATATGGTGATATTGTTATTATTATACTGCAATTATGTCTTTTCATGGGACATTAGGGACCACACACACACACACACACACAAACGGGCGCGCATCATCACCATCATCATATTATCAGAGGTCATGTGGGAGCAAGTATGACTGTCCTCCTCTGAAGTCCTTGTGGGTATCCTTGTGTGAGGATAGCCAGGCATGACAGCTTTTATGTAGAGGCTGGTGCTCCTGCAGCCACCACACAGTCCTTGGCAGGGGAGTGGCCAGAGTCCAATGGCATGGAGAACCAAGAACTTTGTGGACCACCCTCTGTTGCAGCCTTCATCTGACTTCACTACCATAGTGACCTTGAGATGTCTCCCGCCATGCACACAAACACACACACACACACACACACACACACACACACACACACACACACACACACACACATTCACTCTGGGAATACAAAATCAGTGATGATGGTTAAAATCATTTCTGAGAGCTACACTGTGTGTGCGTTTGTGTGTGTGTGTGTGTTTGTGTTTTATTTACATTTGCAGTTCATCGGTGGCTACCAAGTCAGCATTGAATTACAACTACACCAGATACCACCCTATGGATGAGGTGAGGGATGATAAAATGACAGCTGTGCATATGAGGGGATGGGGTCATCCTTTTTGTGTTGTGGGCCTAACTTAAGAAAAGGTGCCCACTTAACATCCCAATTTAAATTGCCTGCCCACACAGACTCCAACATACAACAGCTAGGTTGAGTGTTGG
Organism: Regalecus glesne; assembly: GCA_900302585.1. Taxonomy (NCBI): domain Eukaryota; kingdom Metazoa; phylum Chordata; class Actinopteri; order Lampriformes; family Regalecidae; genus Regalecus; species Regalecus glesne. The sequence goes on from OMLC01100090.1 coordinate 11,505, forward strand.
TTCAATGTGTGAGACAGGGCTATTGGCAGTGCTGCCTGATGTGCTCTGGGATGACCTCTCTGTAAGGACAGGACATGGTGCATTATATTCAACATGCATTATGCTCTTCTCTGAATCAGAGCTTGTAGATGAATGTTGTAAAAAGGCTCAAGTGTATTAAATCATATGCTCTGTGTGTGGTGCCTTTAAGGATGTCCGTTAACCTTACATTTCAAATATGATTCGTTAGATTTTAGGCAGTTCTTTGAAATGTTTTTATTTTGAAAGGCCCTTCTCCATGAATCACAAGAAGTGCAATAGTTAGGAGAAAAAAGAAAAGTAAGTTACGGCACATGTTGAAACGTTTTGAGGGGCGGCGTGGCTCTGTGGGTAGAGCGGTCACCTGACAATCGGAAGGTTGCGGGTTCGATCCCCGGTCCTGCAGAGAAGCGTGTCTAGGTGTCCTTTAGCAAGACACTGTTCCCCTAACTGCTCTGCCCTGTGATAGACTGGCGACCTATGCAGGGTGTACCCTACCTCTTGCCCAATGAGAACGGAGATGGGCTCCAGTTCCCCCCGACCCGATTCCAGATAAGCGATTGAAAATGGATGGATCGATCATTTTGGCGTTTTTTTATTGCATTTTTCAACTCTATTTTCCATGTGAATGTACAAGTGAAGAGACTACAGTAAATGGTAAACATTACTAAATGACTGTCAATTTTGGAATGGAGTTTAGCTCACTGTTGAGCTGAGGTATAGTCCAGTTTAGTGGGGATAGCAAACTGTGTTTTCCTAGAGGCTGTCAGGGAGGTCTGTCTTTACCTGTAGGGCAGTGACAAGTTTTGGGGTTTGTGGCAGAAGAAGCACTGACTCAATAAAACAAAATAAAAACAGACCCCTGTAGTGAATTTAACTTTCTGATTTTTTTTAGCTAGCATATTAGCCTATGCCATCTCTGCGTAGAAGAGCAACAACACAGTACGCATTAACATGTGGGGTCTCGCACGCTCCCTTCAGTGAGACAGAGGTATTGTTTGCCTCCCCCCTTCTGTGCATTTTAATGTCAGATCAGACTAAAGACTAGATATGTTGCACACATGTGAAATACATGAACTATTCTATGAAAAGTGAGGACATATAATAAAAGTCTATACATACATTACAGTGAGAAAGCAAAGGTACACTGTCAACCCAGTTTGTGGGGGATTGCGCAATCTTAGTTAAGGCTTAGCTCATCACTGGCTCGCCTCCTGTGTCTCCTCTTTAATTGAACGGGAAATACACAAATTAATTGATTTTGATTATAAAAAAGATTGATATTATTGGAGTCACTCAGAAATTACATTTATAGCACAGTTCAGTAGAGAAATATAAATATAGTTTTATTTTATCATTATATATTTTTTTTTACTTTTCATGATGACTGTAGGTCCCTGTTGCAGGGAGATGCAGTATTTTCAAGTGAGGAAGTTTTTCACAATCATTCAGAATCTGAAAACCAAAATCTGAGTCAGAATTATCCGCTGAATGTGTGACTCCATCACTATGTGTGTTTTGGTTTAGTGAGCACCTGTATTATGGGGTTTCATCTCGATGCCAATGATATGCTAATTGGTCGTTACTTGCTGGGGTTAGTGAGATTTCCCAGCAGCAGCAAGACAGGTGCTTTATTTACTTTCGCTTTTGGAGCGGTTCACTTACCGGTAGTTTGCCAGCAGCAGAAGCCTAGATTGAGAGAAAATGGCATGTTCCATGTTCACTGGTAAAAGAAAGTTGGACAGTGAAAATCGGCAATTCAAAGAGAAATGGACTGAACAATTTGCATTCATTTGCCTTCCAACAAGCATAAGACCAATGTTCCTAATATGCCAGGAGACTGCAGCTCTGGTGAAGAGTGCAAATTTGAAGTTTATTATGAGAAAAACTACCTCTTTTGAAGAGACCTATCCTCAAAATCCAGAACTAAGAGTAACAAGACCAATGGGCTGAAATCATCATATGAAGCTGCAAGCAGGGTTCTTGTTACATCTAAGATAGAACAACAAAAAGCAACTGAGTGCTCAATCTGAGTGGCATGGGTGTTGGGTAAGCACAATAAGCCATTCTCTGATGCAGAAATAATAAACGAATGTATGACTGAAGTGCTGGATACCATGTTTTAAGGCAAACAAAAAGAGGAAATGACCGCTAAAATCAGATTCCAAAATCAGTCCGACATACTATAATGCTGGCTGGTGATCTGATTAAGCAGCTTTGTGATGACATAAAAATCCAGAGTCCATGCATATCCTTTGCTGTGGATGAGTCTATTGACCCCACTGATAATGCTCAATAGGGGTTATGCGGAGCCCCCAGTGTTCAAACCGGGAAACAGGTCTAAATCATTTCCACTTTTCACTTCCATACACTGGTTGACTACAGCGGTAGGTGATCTCTGAGGTAATCTCTAAGTTTCGATAAAAATCATATGTCTGATCAAAGTTTAGAGTATTTGTGTGATTAAAATGTCACGAATGTTAAAATACCAGAAACGGCCACATCTGAACAGCAGTTTTGGTGTGTGTCAAGCTGCTCTGTGTCAGGGAAATTTAACTCTAGTGTAAGTTTCCACCAGTTTCCAAAGGATGTGTCAGTCAGGGCGATAGGGGTCTGAAACATTAGGCGTGATAACTTCGTTATAAGGAGACACACCACTGTCTGCAGTCGGCATTTTATGCCAGAAAATATCATTTGAAGGGTGCCGACGCTATTTGAAACCCAGGGCGATTCCGGTGTTGTTCACCTGGAAAACTACAGCCGGCTTTGAGGTGTAGCTTTTGAGGTGTACACTTGTAGCTTTTGCTAATAGCAAACGCTAACGAGTGCTATTAGCAAAAGCTACAAGTGTACCTTCATAATTATGAATAAATGAGGAAGGGTAAACCTTGAATCCCTTGTCTAACAGAGTCCTTGGGGCTCTGGACGTCCGTTTGGCAATACTGTGGACATCGGTAATTGTTATTCAGGGTAGCTCCAGTAAACACCGGCTGCAGAAGGTCGCAATAGGTCAGCTGTGTTTTTACCTCAGCAGCGGACGGCCGGAAGACGCCGAAAGCAAAGACCACTGTTTTGTAGAACCCGGAAGAATATTGGGCATAACGTCTATTGATGGTGTTTGTGAGGTATGACGAGCCAAAGAAGGAGTTTGTTGAAGATTTGTTCGGTATGTGTAGCCCAATAGGAATTTGAGGTATTCCCCGAGTTCACTGCGTTTGTGTTTTGTTTGTTTTCTTTTGTAGCGTTGTTCATGTATTGGTTTCCTCCCTTGGAGTTGGGCCCAACCAGAAATGGGGGGGGTTCAAGTAAATAGCTTAAAATTTGTTCTGTCAGATATTTGCAAACATCTTTGGGTAGCTTAGAGCATTAATTAACATTAGAGAGAGAAATCCCTTGCAGCAAATGCATTCGGGAGTACACCTCGAGATTAATAGCTTAAGGACACCTGGGGCACTACACATGACAAACATTAGTGGACAAAGAAGGGGGGGTTATAAAGTATTACTAGAAATGCTGACTGAAAAAGGGATAGATGTGGAGAAAGTTGCGCCAATCACTGCTGATGAAGCTCCAGCCATAATGAGGAGAGAAAGAGAGAACTGGTTCAGCGCTTGAAAGATCACCATCCTCAACTGATGTCTTACCACTACATAGTCCACCTGTCCGTCTTTTGTGCAAGTCTTGGAAAAGTGTACTCTGAAATCATGGCAACAATGATGAGACTCGTGAATTTCTTGAGAGCATAATCTGCACTGCAGCATCGCTTACTGTGCAGAGGTCAATGTGGTTTTTAATAATTTGCTCCTGCACATCAATGTCCGATACCTGAGTGAAGTTACGGTTCTGGAGGGTTTTATGGGCCATTAGGAAACAGTTACAAGTGTTTCTGTCACAACAAAAGAGTGCAGAAGCAAAACAGTTCATACC
>OMLC01100094.1:0-10122 GCA_900302585.1 Regalecus glesne
AGAGCGGTCGCCTGGCAATCGGAAGGTTGCAGGTTCGATTCCCGGTCCTGCATACAGCATGTCGAGGTGTCCTTGAACAAGACACTGAACCCCTAACTGCTCCCCGAGCACCATATGTTGGCAGCTCACTGCTCCTATACAATAGGATGGGTCAAAAATGGAGAGAAATCCAAATTTCCCCTTGAGCGACTGATAAGGGAATCCTTTATTTATTCATTTATTTTATGCATACAACAAACAAAGAGGCAGACTGTGACATTATATGGAGGAATGTAGGAGTTCGATCTTTTTAACATTTACAAAAGTGATCACACAGGTGCATGGTAGTTACTCATCAGTGTCCGGGTATTTCTGCTACAGCTATACATGAATCTTATTCCACCCTAATCATTAGTCAGAACTAAACAGTCACTGCCACACAGTGTTGGCCTTGGATGACACACAAGTACTGCCTTCCAGTCTGATTAACAGACAGCTAAACATTAAGCCTATGACAGAACTGCCCTGACATCCATTACCTCCAATTCCCCACCACACACACACACGCGCACACACGCGCACACACACACGCACACACACACACACACACAGCATAAATACCTAGCCTAGAAACGAGGCCATTCATTAACCACTTTAGTGAACACAGGACATCACTTGGTTTATGTAATGTCTTTCAACACAACATCTTTACTCAGACTACAGTACACAAAATAGGCCTAATACAATACCATGAGCATTACAAGTGTGAGTATGGACGCCACAGCTTAAAAGGTGTTCATGGACCATGTGGTATGCCTCTCTGAGGATACAGAAAATAGGCAATGTCCACATCTGTTTTTCATGTTGCAAAATCAGAATGTAACTCATTCACTTTTTTTAAATTTGTCATAGTTTGTAATTGACTTCGGATTAGTGGGATATTAATATCAAGTACATGTGATATCAAATTATGAAAGACAGAATATGTTGCTAAATGAAATACACTAAAAAATAGAATGAAACCAATGAAACTCAATGAAAAGTTTGGAAAAGGAGATAAGAGATATTATCTCACAAGTTTTCAAATAAAAGGTGATTTACTGCTAAAAAAGGGAATTATTTGGATTGAATAGAATGGAACGGAAATAATGCCAGCCTATTTGAGATCCCCCTGCTCCCACACTTTCCACACCAGGGACCCCAGCTGCAGTCCTCAAAAGGACAATGAACTCTGAATGTCATGTTGGCAACTCCCCCCTGGCGTTCCCAAGGAGGCTGCACTCAACCTTTCCTTGTTCTATTCATACCAGTAACCTTGCCCTTCCTACCACACCTCTGGGACCCTATTCTTTTGGAGGAACAGGGCTAAATCACAGTGGTACAGGCGGAGGTAAAGTGCACCAGTGCAATGTTTACTATCTGAGAATTTTGAAGGTGTGGTTTCCGACGAGGGCTATAAAACTATCATCATGGCATCTACTGGAATGAACTGTCTTTACCAAGGTGGACATTGGAAAGATGAAAAATTAAATTGAGACACAGTGATTTCACTATGTACATGAGGAAACAACATGGCTCCTGGCATTTAGGATTATGTGGACTTTTTTTTAAGCGCATCACTAGCCTGAAAGACCCAACAATGAACCAGTACACCACAATGTACTGGTGTTTGACGTGGCATTTACTGAACACTGTACACAGGGACATGGTGAACAACTGAAATACATTGAAGAACCAGATGTATGTCACGCTTCCCTGAAGCTTCCTTCTCCATGGACTCCATTTACTGTATACCATGAGATTTGTTAATGACAAATAGCTCTGAAGGCAATCTCGTTTTCATTTGACGATGATAATAGTGCTCTCTTAGTGAATGTTTATATATATGCAGAAAGATACTCATGACTCATATATGATACACCATTAATGCTTTATATACTTGACTGATTGTTTTCTACTCTCACCTTTACCCATTTAATGCCTAATTCTGTTATAGCTGTAGCTTCATATAGATTTGCTTTATATATATTGCTTTATATTTATGTGTATGTGTACACACTTCTTATTATATATCTTATCTTGCTTTATTTTATCTTTATTTTATGGGTTTTGTAATGGAGTCCCCCAGCCCAATAATTTCACACGATTGTATTTGTACAATCGGAGGGACAATAAACATCTTTAATTTTACAGCTTGATATTTTAGATAAGAGAGTAATGGAGTAATGGCTATTTCTCTAGGGATATTTTACATAATTAATTGACAGACTGCAATGGGAAATTGGCTGTTTTTGAAGAGGCAAAGTATGCTTTATGGCTATGAATTCTATCTCTAAATACATTTCAAGTGTATTCAGATGTTGTTTTGAATCGTGAATGAGGACTCGTGCTTGCAAAAATTATAAAGTAAGACTTAGTCAAAATGTCTTGATGCATGCTCATTAATCCAGGTATGGAGATCACAAAAAAGAGGTGAATAAGTTCAACTGATCACCCAACTCTCATATGAACCCAGCCTATTGTTGTGTGGCAGCAAGGTACCGTTTATAAGGAGGGGCATGTTTGCCTTCAGCTCAGACTGAAGAAGTCACCTGGTGAGTGACGAAACGTTTCTAAATAAACTTCTGATCCAGTTGAACAGATTCACCTCTTTTTGTAAGACTTAGTCACTTATTATCATCAACAAGAATGAGAGATCTGCTTTTACGCTTCATGATTAGTCCCCACGTTGTAAGGGTGGACACGGACAGATGGAGCGTGGGGGATTAAGGCTGGATGTCATTCCTGATGCTCCTTGGTGGGATCCAAACCACAATGTTTGGCTTATCAGTTCTGAAATTACAAACTCTGCCACTGAGCTATCGCGGCCCCCATCGTTCACAGCAGCAAAAATAAACAGTTTCTGAGTTATGAAGTCTCCTATGATTTCAAATAAAAATGGTAAAATTTTAATGAATGAAAATAGGCCAGATACAGAGTCTTCTTCAAGACAAAACTTAATGCACATACATTTAATAATGGATAATCTCTCCACTTAGAAAGGCAATCAACTACATCTGTCTCCATGCACACATATGGGAAAGGAGCAACATAAAATTATGGTTGCATCTCAGTACCATGACAACTTCATACTTTGATACAAACTCAAATGACCAAATCTCTGTGGAGGTGATTTAGCTAGGCAATATTTTCCCACGTTATACATTGACCTGCTTCTTGAGTATCACTTTTTTTCACTTAAGTAAACTAAATAAACAACAGTCCAAAAAAAGTGGCTATCTCAAGCAACAGAAGCCATTATGCCTTGGCAGTATCTCAGAGAGAATTAAGCCAAGCCCTCAGTCCCATCTGGGACATAAAAGTCTAAAACCAGTAAAGCCTCATACTCCCCCTCCCCTCCCCTTCCCGACCATCAGCCTTCTCAGTCCAGGGCTTGTACTCGATGGCATGTGGTATCTCCATTAGCTACTTCATGGCTGCTGTGATTCTCTAATATCTGATATACCATAGCACATGTGTTATGCAACCGTAAAACACTGTATACCAGGGGCTCAAATTGACATTATCATTTGCAAAAGAAAAGGAGAATCACTAAAACGAAAGTAATGCTGATAGTGGGTTATTTTCCTACAGGGGGAGCTTGAAGACTCCTAAGCAGCTCTGTAAATAGGGATGTAGATCATTAAGATTTTTACAGTACTACTACATTTATAGATGCTAATTATTCCAGTCTGTAAACTGTTACATCATGCCAATAAAGTCATTTTTGAATTTTTTGAATCACTGCTTATTGATCTGGTACTTAAGCAATACTCTAGTCAGTTCTTTCTATTATTCAAAATAAACAAAACAATAGCAAGATTAACATTTCTTTAAGTTCTCATGTTTGGAAAGTGCATGACTTTTAAGTCATCAACTCATGCTTAGGTGATTTAGTTAACTCCGTGTAGACTCATGACTAACCGCATACATAAAATGCTTGAGGTGGATGGGCCACCGAGAGAAGAACTATGAGCTAGGTTTTCAAGAATAGATTATAATAGAGCTATTTTAATTGACGCATGGCCAAGGTTGGTGGAATGTGTCCTCTGAATTTAACCCATCCTATTGTATGGAAATAATGAGCACAGTCGCTGTGTGGTACTTGGAGAGCAGTTAGGGGTTCAGTGTCTTGCTCAAGGACACCCTGACATGCTTTCTGCCTGACTGGTATTTGAACCACTAATCTCCAATTACTAGACCACTGCCCTACCTCCTGAGCTAAGCTGCCTCTGTGCTATGTATTTTGTGCATTTCTCCACCTGTATTTGAGGCACTTTCCTTAGATACTTTGAAAGATTGCTTTTGAAAGATTGCTCACTCAACGGCACTATATAAGAAGGGCCAGAGCAGACTCTATCTGCTGAGGAGACTGGGGTCTTTTGGAGGTCAGGGGTCACTCCTCAAGACATTCTATAACACGGTGGTGGCACCAGCCATCTTCTATGGAGTGGTCTGCTGGGGCAGCAGCATCTCAGCTGTGGATAGGAAGAGACTTGATAAGCTTGTCAAGAAAGCAAGCTCAGTCGTGGGATGCCCCCTCAACACTGTGGAGGTAGTGGGACAAGGGAGGATGATGGCTAAGCTGTCATCCATGATGGACAATGGTTCTCTCCTCATGAAGGACTACATCACTAGACTAGAGAGCTCCTTCAGTGATAGGTTACTGCATCCAAGGTGTTTGAAGGAGCGTTTCCACAGGTCTTTCCTTCCTACAGCTGTCAGGCTCTTTAACCAGCACTGCTCCCACAATAGAACAACCCCAAAACATGTACAGCATCAACTACAATATACTGGATAATTAACAATGAGTGGAATCGGTTTTATCTGTCCATACTGTGTATAATGTACATATCTCTCCCCTGTTGAATCTGTCTATGCTACACATTATTTCTAGATGTGATTTCTCTCTCACTGTGCTCTACACTTGCTGCTGTAACACCGCAATTTCCTCCTGTGGGACTAATAAAGGACCATCCATCATCTTATCTGAGAATCTCAATCTTTAGGAAATTTGAAAAGAAAGAGTGTCATAAACCTGAATGTATGCGGTAAAATGAAAATATCCCTGTTCATTATGACATCTATACGGAGAGACTTCATTTATAATTCAGACTAAGAAATGCAATGCTATTTCTCCAGCATCAATGCCAAAACCATTAATAATGTACATGCCTCGTTTGCTACTGTCAAGTGGCTAACAAACCCTTCTGTGCCTGCAGCCTCTGAATTTCTATGTGCCAGGTCTTGCTATGAACTCGCCTCCTTCAATGACAAATTCAGAAAATTAGACAGGCAGTCAGTGTCTCCATACAGGGTTGTTTGTTGTCCCTGTGTTCACCTCGAATCAATTCAAACAATTTGAGACAATCAACTATAAATCTTGGAGGACAATATACAGCATCTGCAATCTTCCTCCTCCTGCCTTGAGATTCTGCCTAAAGGCTTTTCCAAGATGTTTTAATCAAATGGCCTCAGATCGTCTACAATTCCTCAGCAGGTTTCCTCACTAAAAACCCTGAAAACTGCCGTCATCAAGCCACCCCTAAATATCATCTCCTATACATGTCACTAATGAACAATTATAGGCCCATATTAAACCTTATGTTTCCAAGTAAAATTACTGAAATAAGTCCTTTTCCAGCAGCTGCAAACATAAATTGAACTAATCAGCAGTTTTGATGTCTTTTAGTAAGGATGATGATCACACCATACCACTAAGACAGCTCTAGTAAAGGTACTCATTGAAATCCACTTGAACAAATAGAGTAGCAGAATTTCAGTCCTTGTGCTATAGGATCTCAGTGGTGCATTTGACACGGCTGATGACAACATTTTACTGAAGCGGATGGGAATTCTGGCACAGCTCGAAACTGGTTTGAATCCTTAAGATCCCAAAGAACTAGCACAGATTTATGTCTAAAGGTAATACTAATCGGAGCAGATAAAAATGACCCGTGGAGTTCCCCAAGGCTCCGTTCTGGGAATGCTTCTTTTTAATATCATATCCCCATATTTCATCAGATTACAGAGAACGGCAGAAATTGCTGCCATAATTATGCAGATAACACACAGAATTACATAACTAAATGACCGGCCGACTATAATTCCATACAAGCACTGAGCAAGTGCATTGAGCAAATCAACAATTAGATGTCTCAGAATTTTCTTCATGTACAGATGAAACCCAAGTATTGTCTTTCAAGCCAAGGAAGAATAAATGAAAGTCAGCACTCAGCTAATGTCAAAATGCATGAACCAAGCCGGATATCATGGTGCAGTCTTTGACTCAGACGTGTATATGGACACCTGAAGAATATATCCATCCATCCATCCATCCATCCATCCATCTATCCATCCATCCATCCATCCATCATCAACCGCTTAGCCGAAATTGGGTCACGGGGGAACTGGAGCCTATATCCGTTCTCATTAAGCAAAAGGCAGGGTACATACACCCTGCATAGGCCGCCAGTCTATCACAGGGCAGATGGTCTTGCTCAAAGACACTTCAACACACTCCTCTGCAGGGGCGGGGATCGAACCTACAACCTTCTGATTGCCAGGCAACCACTTTACCCACAGAGCCATGCGGCCCCTCCCTGAAGAATTATATAATTTATGTCTATTTAGAGAAACTTCTCTATGCATTACCATCAGTCAACTCGCTACTGCAAAGGCCCATGACGGGTCTGCCTGAAAAAGAGCAACTGCAGCTAATTCACAATGCTGGTGCTTGAGTCCTTACCAAGACCAAAACATTGATCACATCCCTCCAACTTTAAGGTCTTTACACTGACTTTCTGTCCATCAAACAATTGATTGTAAAACTCTGCCAGTTTGATTTGAAAACTCTCTCAGATTGTCGGCAACAGGTCTGCTTTCTGTCCCCAAAATGAGAGGCAGCTTTCACTTTTTACGCACCACGTATCAGGAACAAACTTCTAGAAAACGGCAAGTCTGCTTCAACTCTTGATCCTTTCAAATTGAGGCAGAAGATTTTCCTGTTTGTTGCTGCATTTTATTCAATAAAACTTGAAGCTTAAGATTATCATCTTTTACTGCTCTGTATGGATATTTACTGCACTGCAACATTTTTTTTTCACAAGTGTATTTTCATTACCTCATGCTGATTTTTATTCATACATTTTATGTTTCGTTTAAAGCACTTGTAATTGCCTTGGTGCTGAAATGGGCCTCATTCGAATCTCCTTCACCATGTGAGGCAGCTGAAGGGAACTCAAGCCAACACGACGACTGCGTGCAAACTCTTTCAATAAGAGCCGAGATCAAAATACCCTAGCCTTCCTACCGTGAGGCAGCAGTGCTAGCTACTATGCTATGCTGAACTACTGTTGATCTTGTGTTATCACAGCCTCTCTCGGTGAAAAGTGTCGCGTTGCGTGTCAAATACCGGTCAGGCTGAGTCAGCCAAACAAATGAGGGAGCAAATAATCCCTCGAGGATCTTGAGACCTTTGAACGTATTAAGGTCAAGTCAGTATCAGGACTGTCACGAGTCAATCAAATGACTCAAACATGCAAACTTTCCGTGTGGGGACTCATGTTGTCCCTGTGTGGGTTTCCTACAGGTCCTCCAGTTTCTTTCCATCATCAAAAAGGCATACAGATGTTACGGTTAATTCTCCTGCCTGTGCCCCTGAGCAAGGCGATAGCTAAAACCCCTGGAGTTGATCCCTGGGTACTGCAGTTGCTCACTGCTCCTAAACAATAGCATGGGTTAAATTCAGGGAGCAGATTTTACAATTACAAATAAAGTTTCTTCTTCTTCTCACTTGATTCTTTCCATTCCGAGTAAATCTTCGACTACAAAGGACTCTCATCAGACTTGGTTTCATGCCTCAGTGAGACTGACAGAGGAACAACTCCGCACCATGTCTGACAGCCACAAACAAAGCAGAAACCCAAGACGGTACAAACCCCCTAGAGACCAACGTGGGAAATGTGCCGTATATGTTAACACAAAGACACACATGCATGCACACATTCATGCAACTATCCTTATTAGGACATTGCACTGACTTCCATCCAGAGATGGAGAGGCTGACCCAAAACCAAATTGGGGGTGGCATAGCTCAGTGGATAGAGTGGTTGTCTGGTGATCCGAAGGTCACAGGTTCAATCCCCAGTTCTGCAGAAAGCATGTTGAGATGTCCTTGAGCAAGACACTGAACCCCTAGTGGCTCCCTGAGCGCCACATGGTGGGTGCCTACTGCTCCTATACAATAGGATGGGTTCAAATTAGAGGAATTACAAATCTTCCATTGTGGGACGGATAAGGGCACAATTATCATTAGGTGTGAATAATAACAATAAAAATCATTATTATTCACACCTTACCCCTCACCTCACATCAGCATCCTACTGGAGTTTGGACATTGCAGCAGTACAAACAGACATAGAAACACACACAAGCATGATGACAGACATGTGGTCCGTCTGATTGGTGGACTCAACCTGTCCAGTTTAAGTAGGTGGTGTGCTGCGTGGGGATCCTCCCTCCATTCCCATCACAGGTGTGGGGGATGGGAGACTTCAGCCCATGGCTTGGCTGGACTCACACACAAACAGTGTGTTAACCAGTCAACGTTTCATAGAGCGTCTTTTCGAGTCTCATGACTTCTCAAACCCTTTACATCATGTCTCACAATTACCAAGCATGGAGGATTAAGGCCCAATGCCCTTTTTTCCTGCTGCCGCGTGGTAGAATCAAGCCCACTGTGCCCGACTTGGAGGCACACACTCTACTGCAGAGCCACACTGGGCCCACAGGTAAGTTAACATGATCCTTCTTCAAGACTCCAGAACCTTCATCTGACGCTTCCTCATCCCTGTATACCGTACTGGTCCTGAATGCATGAAGAAGAAAACCCACGATAAAGCCCTGCAGAGCGAAAGCGGACGAGGGAAGCAGATGTTTCCTCCACGCTTAAAAACAAAGAGCTCAGATATGAGCAAGGGAGCGAGAGGCACATCTCGAGAAGGAAGAAGAAAGGCGGTGAAGCCAAATAGAGAGGCACAGAGAGAGATGGGAGGAGGAAGGACCGGAGCGGAGGAGAACAGGAGACAAGAGAGAACAGAGGATAACGGAGATGGAGGAAGTTCCTGCTACATCGACCACAGCATCATTTGTATCCGGGGCCGCGGCCCCCCGACAGCAGGGAGCTCAATCAAATTCTCCTCATTCTTGATCGAGTGTTGCCCAGTGAGCAGAGACCTCGTTTCACTACCTCAATTAAATACCCGCCTGCACATAATTAATGACTGTTTTGTCCACAGATCAATATGAGGCCTGTTCATTAAAAGGCTCTTTTCACTTCCACAAAAGGCTTCCCCTCGCCCTGCTCCACTGCTGCAGAGCGCAGGGGGTGTGGCGGGAGGTGCCAGAACACCATCCCCACCACTGAATTACCCCTGTGGCTTCCGAATATTTCTGTTTCTGTGTCTTCGGCTGAGGTGAGACGGAGGATGAGGAGAAACTCAACAAGGAAAAACAGAGGACGGAGACCTCCTGGACGCCAGACTGATTTCAAGAGATGAGTGAAATAAATAAAAGTAGGGACTTGTGGGATCTTATTAATGTGAATACATCACGGCAGAGCAGCAGAGGGGGTCAGCTCAGATTCTAGATTTACCCAGTCTGCTTATTTTCCATGGATGCCTGAGTATACTACTACTACTACTATTACCACAACCACTACTACCACCACCACCACTACTAATACTACTGATACTACTACTACTACTACTACTACTCTACTGATACTACTACTATTACTACTACCACTACTACTCACTACTACTACTGCTACTACTACTACCACAACCACTACTACTACTACTACTACTACTACTACTATTACCACAACCACTACTACCACCACCACCACTACTAATACTACTGATACTACTACTACTACTACTAATACTACCACTACTACTACTACTACTACTACTACTACTACCACTACTACTACTATAACTACTACAACTATAACTACTACTACTATACTACTACTACTATTACTACTACTATTACCACTACTACTACTACCACTACTACTACTACTACTACTAATATACC